>VYZR01045160.1:0-47489 GCA_013400675.1 Oxylabes madagascariensis
TTCTTATATTTCTTATATTTGCTCAAAAATTGCACTTGTTAAACAAACTGTGTATCTTGAAGATGACCAGGACTTACTGTCATTTGCACTCTAAACACAGAAAAGCCTTTGAATGTTATCAAATTAGTGAGTTCCTGATTCTTCATTTCCCCATCCTTTGATTTCTTTATCACCAATTGCCTTTAAATGAAAATCATGCAAGTGGAGGTGTTGCTGAAGAGTTTTTGTAGCTACTTCCAGCAGACTCCCAGCAATAATTTGAGTATATGGAGTGCATGCATGATGGAGTAAGAAATAGCACCACATTTCAGTACACACAATATATTTGGGTCATTTGCTCACATGTATATTTGCAATGACTGGCTCTGTGCCTGTGTGCAGTACTGAAGCACCAACATTAAAATTAGTATTAAAAAATTGGTTTATAAACTTAGATTTTTATTATCATAGATCCCACATACACTCTCTTTACTCTGATGATTATCTGCTTGGAACTTCCAAGCATCTGGCTCATTTGAAAATCCATCCTAACAGATACATTTTCCCCATCCAGCTGGGGAATGTGCATATGTAGAAGTCACATGGGAAGCACTGATTTGAGATTGAACCAATGATCACTGTCATCTCTTCAGGCCTTAAAATCTATAAACAGATGAAAAGGCTGCTCTACACAAGTTAATCTTCTGTCTACTTTGGAATTTAAATTTCAGTCAGCCATTGCTAAACCTCTCTTTGGCCTCTTGCATTCAAAGTTTTTCTCATCTTGTGCAATGAACAAATTTTTCTTTATTCAAAATTATCTATAAGCTTTGGGTTTTTTAATTTTAAGAATTGCTTTTATTTCTACCTACCCAGTACTTTCTGACAGCTAGCTCTTCCGAACTCATGGAAAATGCCATGAGTTTCATCTTCAAACTCAAACAAGTAAATTCCATGTGGATATTTCAAGTATTCCTGCAATGCAGGAAAATATTAGCACTCCTTATTAAATGCAGAGAAGTAGCAATGTGTTTGAGCCTTCTGAATTCCTTGCCATTTTAAAAATGTCTTGTTCAATGTTTAAGATGTATAGGAATTCAGATGAAGTCAAATATATTTTAATCACATCAATCAAATGAAAATGTGATGAAATTACTGCATATCACAAAGGAATGTTTTATATTAATGTCATAAAAATGGTTTGCTGAATGAGGGTATGGAGGAGCTGCCACTTGAACCACAGCAGAACTGGAAGTTTGAGAATCAAGTAGCTAAGAATAACACTGCTCCATTTTCAACATACTAAAAGCTTTTTACTCAGTGGGAAACTAACTTATTAGAAAGGGCAGTCTAAAAATGTACTGCTAGGAGATTTGGGAGTAGTAGTCCTTGAAGTGAAGATTTAGTATTGTAGATTTTACAATTTATCCATTTTTGGTGGTTGTGATGTATGAGTCACAGGGGTAATAAACTTCAAATAGGTTGAAGTAAAGTTAAGCACTTCCCAGTATCTTCTATTAATTATCTGTGAAATAGAAGAAAAGAAATTAATGCAGAGACATAAGCCCATCTTGGAACAAAAGGAGAACACATTCTTATTGTGATGATTTTACTGAGTCTTCTCTCAGAGAAGGATGACTGATTGAGAAATATTTAGTGTCTATAGATAACTTAAAATATTTAATTTTTTATCATTTTTTTTAAATTAAACTAAGAGTGTGTTAAACATGGAGAATGGCAGCCCAAGAATAGTGTAAACAGAATTATTGAAGATGCTGTGTTGTTCCCTGTGCTGGAGGTCAGTCCTAGCTGCCAGACTTACCCACCAGAGTGGTTTCAAGACTATTTCATGCTCTTTGTTCTTTTAACCACGGAGTTCTTTTAAGAAGACTGAGGAGTGAGAGCCAATTTGTCAGGTGGCTGATGGCTCTGTGATTTAGCAGGGAGCTGATGTGCCATTGCTCAGGGACATCTCCCAGCCTTCCCTCAGCTATTCCGAAGCCAGCTGACCAAAATGATCTGTGTTTGTGGTTTGATGGAGAAAGAAAGGCAAAAACAAACCCTCTGTTCCCCACACAGCCCAATAGCCTTCCTAACTCGTAAAGACTGATTCCTTTGTTTCCTGATGGTTTGGAACTCTGCAGGCTGTCAGGATGTGGAGACAGAGAGGGAGATTCTTCCCTCAGGAAGGACGGAATTTTCTATGCTCACAGTACAAGCAAGAGATTACAAACTTGGGGGGATAACTGCTGATTTTGGTGACTTAATAGATGGAATCAAAACTCTATTCAAGTTTACAGCTCTTTAATAGCTCCAGGTGTAATATCCACAGTCAGGTTAATTAAAAAAAAAAAGAAAACCAAAACCAGAAAATGCATTTAATTCTCATTACAAAATATATGGTGTCTGTTTACACAAGTGTTGCCTGTGAATTTTTAAGGTCAGTTCAACATTTTCCATTGTATCTTCTTATTCTTCAACTCATCAGCGTAGCTAAAACCTCCAGACCTCTGTGCTTTGATCATTTCAGATTTGGACACTCTCCAACATATTAACTTTCATCTAAAGCTTACAGCTTCTTGGCAGCAGTAACACTATTTACTTCAACCTTGCAGAGACTCCAAGTGAAGATGATAAACTGTTTGGGGTTTGTGTGGCAAGGTTTTGGGTACTGAGGGCACGGGGGGTGCAGGGGTACCAGTTATGTTTCCATATTTTCTTTGCTTGGAAAGATTAAAATCCTTTGCTCTTTTCTCACTTTGTGAGGATGCTGTCTTAGGATCCTCATGTCAGTATACTTGAGGAATATCAAGAATCAATGCACTTGGAAAGCAAAGCTGCAAAGGGAAGTTAACATCATTGATCTTTGCCCTCCTCTAAGAGAAAACACCAAGCATGACATTGTTTGTGCAACTAGAAAATGCTTTTGATGAATAGCAATTGCCAGACAAAAGTAATCCATTTTTTGCAGTTCCCTGTGTATATTCTGTATTTTAAGCTATGCAGTATCTGCACTTGCCATGAAATGAATGCAAGGGTTCCCAAACTTTTTCAGGGAAGATACAGGCATTTTTTTCAGCTAGATCATACTGGACTGACTGGTTAAAGCAGAAATGTCCTAAGGTTTGCTAAATGTTCTAAGGTTTGCTAAAACCCTGCTCATGATTTTTTCCCCATTAACTGAAATTTCTGAAGGCTCTGACCAGCAACTTAGCCCACGAGCAACTTTCACACAGAGCTGAGGCTCAGCTAAGTGCTCACACTAGTTTTCCCTCATGTTGTATTTCCTAGATCAGTCTTCCACATCCCCTGCTAATTATCAACATCATCTCTGCAGATAATCTTGTCAGAGGATGACTGTGTCAGGAGATAATCTTTTTAGGGGATAATCTTACCACAGAATCATCTTGTCTCAAGATAATTGCATTACAAGACTCAAGGGTTTCAGTTCCTCCCAAGAATATGGTAAATTTTCAGAAGCAGTAATATATAGTCTTAAGTTTAAAAGACATATTAAACTATATGAGTCAGCATAGCAGTGGAAATCAATGTAGAGATCAATGTAGAGCACTCCTTTGTCTCTGCAAAACATCCTGCACAGAAATGTTTATGAAAGAGGACTCTAATGAACAGTAATTTTGATAGTACAGTATATAACCGATAAATAGTCTTTATTTCTCTCATTGCAGGCTTTAATATTTTGTAATAAAAGCTTCTAGGTGAGGCTCCACTGGCATTACTTCGCAGTAGCATTTTCTGAGTTAATATTGCACAGAACTGAAAGAACAAGCCTCACAGCACCGTTCTTAGGTTACACTGGAGACTCCTTCATTTTTAGGGGTGGACTAAAACTCAACCAGCGCATTGCTTATCACTCACAGCAAAAAAATTCCCACAAACACTGCAGCCATGGCAGATGTTAACAAAGTTCAGGTAATTTTCAATGCCTGTATCAGTTGTCAAACTGTCACAATTAATGAAATAGTGATAGTGATGGAATTAGGATCTGGGGACCCTGATCCTAAAGCCCTGCTCTCTCACACATTCCAAAGCACAGAGCTAACAATCATCCTCAAGGCTGCCTTTTCCCAGACAAAGGCTGACTGCTTCAGCATTCTTTCCTGTCTCTGGCCCTGTCCATGGCTGTTTCACTGCACATTCACTTGTGTCCATTCAGTTATCAGGGATTGCTTCCCAAAGCATTCAGGACAGCTTCTTTCTCCTGCTTTGCCAATGTGTCTCTGTCAACAGCAGGTAATGCCTGGAACAAGTACAGCAAAGTTAGAAATGTCAATGTTCATCTATATTTAAACAAAATGATCCTACTCAAAAGCTGCATCCTCAGGCTACACAGTGTGAGTTTTGCAAGTAGCAGCCCAAAGGAGATGGGATCCTGACAGCGCTCTGATAATCCCACAGGAGTGAGATGAGCTGCTGCTATTCTGGTGTCCACTCCCTGTCATGGGCAGGACTGTCAGACTGCTGGCAGGAATGTGCTGCAGTGCCACTGCGCCCTCACTCCACCCCGAGCCCACCTTTGAGCCGGTTCTCTATTTTCAGTTCTATTTAGCAACACTTTATATCAGCTGCACTTCCTTTACATTGATTTTTTTTTGGGTGGGTAGAACACCTTTATCCTTTTTTTGTTTTAACCAGTTTCTACTGTTCCCTAACTTTTATTTCAGCCAGGCAGCAGCATGATTGTCAAGTTGTGCCTTCACTAATTGATGTTCTCCACTTCCACCGCAACCTGTGCCTGTTCCATGCCAGCTGCCTACTTTCAATTTATTTGGACATATTCTTTATTCTTTTTCCTCCTGACCTCCATGACCCTATTTGTGCTACTGCAAAAAGAAGGATGATTGTCTAGTGTCCATGAATCACCTCAACTTGATATTTTCAGACTGTTTAAAACCTCAGCCTTCACTATTGACTACGTTTTTCGTGCATCTTGCTCCTGCCATGGAGAAAACACTATTTCACTAAATTACCAGTTTTATTTATTGGCTTATATCATGCAGCACACTCCTTTATAATGTTATAAACTTTTATAAAAACTTCTATTTTTTATTCTGAATAGTAGTCCAACCCAAACTGCTTTTAAAATTAATCTGGGAAGAAAAATAGTGCCATCTTCATCTGATACAATCGTAATCACAAACCTCAAAGGCATTAATGTATGTCACGATATTTAAATATCTTTTGCACTTACTAGAAAACCTTGGAAAACCACTGCCTTCGAAGTAGGGTTAGCGTGATTTAAATATTGGAAAAATAGGATTGCATTCTTGTTTTAGAAATAAGCCTTGAAGAGGAAAGCATGGAATTCCCATCTCACAGGGACAGAAAAATAATATTTTGATGCAGTTTTGCAGTGGGCTGGATGTTGTGATGCAGCAGCTCTCTGCAGAGGTGGTCTTCCACCACTCCCAACCATACATCTTGTCTGACCCCCGGAGTCACTTCCAGACCTTCATGACTTGCTCTGACCTGTGATGTTTTTGTGATCCTGTATATCCTAGGGCCATGCAAGGCTTGGATCTGATTCCCCGTGGAGGCAGGAAGGTGTGATTGGCTGTGGAAAGATCTTCTATAAGATCACTTTAAGAAATAGACGAAACTCTCCTTTCTTCTCATTCTGTTTGTTTCAGATTGAGATCTGTGTTTGCAGGGAGCAGATTTTGCTTTTCATGAACCACTAAGACCATCCACTAAAAAAATTTCAGTCTCTAATTAAATGCAGTGGCAGTAACATAATTACATTACTATCCTGCAGAGTTTTTAATATGAGTTCACTTAGTCTGCATTTCACTGCTGGTGATTTTGCATTACCAATTGACTGTTTCTGTGCATGATTAGCTGTCATTAGTCAGACTTCCTTTCACCCATCCACAATTTGTCAATAATCTTAACATTCCCATCTAAAGACGCTTGGAATGTATTTCTGTGCCAGCAGGAAGGAGTGAGGTGTCTGGGTCAAAAATCCCTATTTAATGATACACGAGTAAATATTTTTATTTTTAATGAGGCAAAGCTTTTAATGATCTCAGAAAGGAGAGAACCTGCCCCAAAGCACTTGCTCTAAAGGATCCTGAAGATGAGGAGTACACAGCCCTCTCGCATTGCACTGTCTGCAACTGGACTTTCAGGTATCCCAGATACAGCCTGCAAATCAAAGCAATGAAAACTTAGATTTTCCAGCTATAAAAGTAAACTTTTTTTTCAGCAAGTCTTTTCGCCATCCTTCATAGGACAGTTCCCAAAAAATCATAGATCTGCAGAGAATTTCTGTCATACACATTGTCCCCGAAAATTCAAGTCTTTTGGGAAGTTTCCTTTTTTGTCATTTTTCCCTTTCAGAGAGAATAGGTTTCCACAGGTATCTTCTCCCTATTTCCATGCAACACTTTTGCAAGTTCAAATTCCACTGTGTACTCTGTAAGTAGTACATTAGAGTACAGGTGATTCCTAGAGTTATTCCTGCTAGAAACAGAATTCGGTAGCAGAAGCATCTTTACAAGCCAAAAGCAATGAAAAAGTTACATTTACAGGAAACAAGACATGCTTAGAATTTCAGTTCAATACTTTTATGTGTTGTTCATCAATGTAGACAGCTGGAAATGCTTCTGGTGAGAACAAATTTTGTTAAAGGAAGGGGAGAAAAAGAGGGTTTTACTGTTGTTGTCTCATATGGCCTGAGTGTTTTCAAATTATACCCCATTAGTATGAAAACAGGAGTTTTGAAACTGTGTTTATTTACTAGAAAATATAATATTCATTTATTTCCTACAGCTTTACTGTCTTTCCCAAACATGATGCAAAGTTCCCTCTGCATACTTTACTAGCTTTTACTGCATGTTAACCAGTTTAAATGAAAAGCTGGGAAATGTAGAATAGAAAATATTATAATTAAATATTCATTACGACAATGCTGACACACTGAAAACTTGAAGAACTGAGGTGTCAAAAATCATAGCACTTGGAGCTATTTAGCAAAACTTTCAAGATCGACAACTCTGCATTCCAGAACCTTTAAGTGTTTATTAACTTAAGTAGATTTCATAGAATTTCTTTGATCACATTTTTTACAATAAAGCTTTTGCAAAGCATGCATCCTAATTGTTTATTTACACAATATTAATATTCAGGCAGAAGGATCATGGAAGCACAGTTAATTAAATACAAATTAATGTGGTGGAATATTTAATTATCTATTCTACACCTCACAACTAATGATTATGTAAATGCCTTGCATTTAATCTTGTTCCCAGGAAATTAACTTAATGGCCTTCAACAAATGAACATTTTGTATGCATTGCAGGACACTTTATCTAAATTTTAACAGCATGGTATTAGTTTCAGATAATAACATGATTACATAATTTAAAATGTAAATGCATACAATACTTTTGTTTTCCTATTTTACTTCAGAATTCAGAGTGAAATATAGGACTATTAACACATTGTAGTTTTGAGGTCTTTGGGCTGGGATTTGGCCAATATCTATATTTTCAGTTTGCTTTCAGCTCATTTTCAGGGCTCTCTTTGACCCCAAGACCTAGCCTGTTCCTGGGGAGGAAAACTGGAATTCTGCCTCTCCCAGCTACAGAACGTGAACCAGAGGGATGCCAAAATACAGGAAAATGTCTTGTGGTAGCACAGAGCTCCTGCTAAATTCCCCCAACCCAGGCAGAGGAATGAGTATTGAAAGTTCTCCACAGCAGAGACTTTGCTCTGTCGATTGCAGAAGGAGTCTGGACCTTACTGTAAATAAGAAAAATGTATATGTATGTTTCTGATGGATGGTTAAGGCAATATTTACACAGCAAACCTCTCATCAAAGAAACCACCCCAACAGTTAAACATAGAAGATGAACAGTGCAAGGCAGTTCTATCCCCCAGTTTTTTACTTTTAGAGTTATTAGGAACTCCTACTTGCTTTAACCTTGGGACCCAGAACACTTTGGAGTGATTTCAAAATGAGGTTATGTAATTACAACAAGTATCCTTAACTCTTGCTAAAGTACATGCCAGATATAGTGCCTGGAAAAAAGGTTTCTTGCTATTAACCAGAGTAATTAATAGACTCCCCAATCCAGGATGAATCCAAAGAGCTCTGCTTCTCAGACAGAGAACACAGAGGAGGATCTGAGTCTCATGGCCAGCCTAAAAAGGGACTGATGATGATTATTTATTTGTCTGTGGCCCTGGGCATCAAACACTGCCTATTCCTGTTACTTTTGATTTTGCACAAGAGCCAGAAAAAGCTGAAATCTTACTCAGAGTCAGTGGAAGCCAATGGGAAATGATCAGAAATCAAACCAAAGGAATAAAAGCGAGGCCTCACAGTGCATTTTACATGCTTCAGAGCATTTTACATACTTTACAAGGGCAACACAACAGTGAGATATACAGCCAGGGAAATTTTACCAAGTGGTGGCAAAGGCTGTTTAGAGAAAAATGAGAAACTATTCAAAGAACAGTTTCAGCCAAAAGATAAAAAATGAAAGTTTTCAAAATTTATTGTCATTTTGATATTATTTAAATTAAGTGTTTCATTTGTTAAATAAGGAAGAGCAAGAAGGCTTAAGAAGATAGAATCTCTGTTTCATTTACGAAGAATGAGAGAAAGAGAAATCCCTGGCTCTGACCAGGTACACTCATATGAATTGAACATTTGCTTATCCTTAGTACTGCACTTGCTAATCATCACTGTAATTGCACTCAAGAAAAAGGGAATGGAAATTTCACAGAGAAGAAAAAAACCTTTGAGTAATTTACCCATCCTGAATTCAAGGGGAATAGATATTAGTTTTAAGAGATTCAGCTTAAAAAACCCAGCATTAGGAGGTTCTGTTTTAAAGAATAAAAAGAAGATCTAAAAGTTTGTTTTGCTTGGGATTTCCAGTGTGGAAAAGGAAAGAACAGCACTTACCAACTAGAACAAGGTATAGAATACGTGTGCAATTAGAGAACTCAGCACACAGCAAGTTCTTTGAACTCCAAGACTCTGTGTATCTAAATTCTTGGATGCTCAAGGTGTCTTCCCCGTAGTTAACGCCCAGTGCATGTTAAAATGCTTTATGCTTTGGATGCAGAAGAGCTACACATTAATTGTCATTCACTCATCATAACTGTCATCCTGAAACCAGTTGAATAATCACAATGACGAGTACCCATAAAAGTGAATTGATCAAATTAAAATTAATTAGTTGACATTGTGTTCTTTGTTTAGTGTGATCTTTTTCTGTTGTCTTCTGCAGCGTTATATTTGTGTTTTTCAAATAGGTTTTTTTTTTTTGCCTCTGTAACGGAAGTGAGGGATATTATCCTTGGCATGCAAAATTCAGCATATGACATGGGGTTTATTTTAACCTCCCATTTTTCTTCCTGCTTGTTGCCAATTCATCCAGCTTTCATTGGGTGGAAATCCTTCAGTGTATGTTTCCTTTCTTGTAGTTTATTGTTCTGTTTGTCCACTGTTAACATTTAGCCTATTGTTTTTCAGAGTGAGAAACAGGTAAAGCAGGGGTAGAAAGCTGCAAGGACATGGGAAATCCTTGGAGGAGATAGCAGTCAGTGGAAGATGATTGCACATAATAACAACACAGAACACCCAATTCCTTCCAGGATCAGTGGTTAGGTGGGAAGGAAAGTGAGTGACAGAGTGCAAAAAGCTTATTATTTTTGCATATTATCTCAAACGGCCCAATTCAACTCTCTTTGAAGTCAATGGGAGATTTTACACGGAGTTTAATGGAAAACTCCTAACAGTTTACATCCTTAAGGAGTATGTATACAAACATATTCCCAGGCACACATATCAAAATCAGATGAGGACTCCAATAACCACCCTGCAGGAAAACCATCTTTCTGCACCCATCCTCACCAGGGAGTACCAACAGCAGATCACACTGGGGTCAGAGTCAGAAAAGGATGAGGTGATCTAAAACTGGAAATATAAACTGGAAGTACCTCCATAAAATGAGAAGTTTTCCCATTACTATTTGATGTCAGAAACCAAAATTGCAATGAATATATACCTCCAAACTATGTAAAATACTCATCAAACTGGCTGGATCACCATTCCCTGTTTTAAACAGGTTTTAAAAACTTTCCATGCCTCTAAGTATCAGACTAATGTATTCTTCAGAACACCACCCATTTATGTTAAACATTCCACCCCCTCTTTCCTTTTTCCTTCATCTCTGCTGTCTTCCCCTTAAAAAACCTTTTCATCTCCTTTCCCAGACCTTGATTTCTTGATCTCCTCTCCCAGACCTTCCCCATGTCCTTCTTTTTATACTTATCCAGCGGAAAAAAAAAATGGGGGGTGGGTGGGGGGTGAAGGGAGAATTAATGAAGTAGCCGTTGCTATGAAGTTTTTTGGGAAGGTTTGTGGAGAAGTGGAGCCCTGATTTTCAAGCCTGAGATGTTTTGGTTTCTGGAAATTCTTTTCCCAGGCGATTTTCTGTAAACAAGAGAAATGCTTTTGTAACTGTACCTATGTTTATCCATTCTTTCTCACGGGAGAGGTTTCTCGATGAACATCTGTTTTAACCAATGTGATTGAAGAGGTTTGCCTTTGTTTCACCAATCAAATTAGTCTGTGTAAAATAGTATAAAAGAGAGACACCTCTCAAAATTAATAATTTTTTTATAGCCTTCTGTAATATCTCGGAGTCTGTGTCCTTGTTCAGTGTAGAACAGCGATAGAGAAGGAGCTCTGGAGGCAGAAGGCCCATGAGGGGATTAACTGGGGCTCTGCAGCCTCTCCTGCTTCCCTGGGAACCACCAGCACAGCCTGCAGTCACACATTCCAGGGAAATTGGTTTCCTCTGGGGAGGAGGGCACAGGAGAGCGGTGCAGCCCCATCACGGGTGGTTGTCTCTGACAGCTCAGGCTGAATGACCTGGCTGTTCCCAGCTCAGGGTGGATCAGACATGGATCAGGATTCCCACTGTGACTCCTCAGTGGGGCACAGCAGCAGCTCTGCCCTCAGGTCCCCTGTGCGCTTCTCTCCTGCTGCACAGCCCTGGTGTGTGCTCTGCTCCCTCCTCACCATCCTGACAGCCTGGGCTCTCCTCTCCTGCCACCAAGCATCCCCAGGAACCAGATTAAATAGGATTTAGCCCAGAATCACCAACATCGCTTCTTCAAATAGTTAGGCTTCACAGTCATAAAATAGCAACTCCTCCTTGGATTATGGCAGCACATTCCTGAGCCCATGTAATCTTCAGACATACATTGCAGGCCTGTAATTTCCAGGGACTGTCAGGCACCTGTTTATATTTATGTGCGGTGTCGACATTTCAGATGTCCTGCAAAGACTTTCACATTGATTTGGACAGTACAGCTCACAATTTAAAAAAATGAGGATGTGAGAAATCATTGCAGGATGTCCCCACTGCAGTTTTCACATGAGAAGTAAACTTAATTCTCTGTTACTCTAGAATTTTGCATTTTTTTGAATAAAATGAAACTCAGACCATTCAAAAGTGTTCAGCTTTTGTGTCAATCTAGTCCTATTGGAAACATTGATAAATACCAATAGTTTATAAAACTAACACAATTAGGTCACTGCTGAGCACCTTTGCAGATCTCTATTTAAATCAGCATCTCAGCCTCTGTCTAGTCAAGCAACCAGGACATCAAATTTCAGAGCTGATGCTCTTTCTGTCCTTTGTGGCCTTTTTGTTCCTATTTAGGAAAGAGTTGCATAAGGAAATTACTGCTCAAGAGGAAAAGAAATCATTTTAATATTTGTGTACTTTACTAGGTTTTCCCTTTTCATTTCTTTATTAGTTGAGAAACAATTGTAATACTTGAGCAGCCAGTGAGTTCACTTTATTAACAGTTCAAACATAATGTGAAGCCAATATATTTAATATTAGTTATTAACTTCCTGCAAATTTAAGCTGTATTTTGCTCACTTAATTAGGTAAACTACATTTTTTTTTCTCTTACTGGTTCCTCTCTTTAATATGAGAGCATTAAAAGCACCATAGGGTGCAGTGTATTTCAGTCGAGTATATATTTTTCTCTGAATTGTAAATTGTTTAGAAATTTTTTCAGCTTCACTATTCTTGCAATCCACAATAAAATATGTGATCCCTAATGCAACCTTTTTAAAAAGTGACTGCACGCAGCCTGCAACTAATTAATTATGAACATAATCTGTTCTAGTGACAGTTATTTTTTAACAAAGCTTTATAATGCAAATCATGGCATTTACATTTCTATTCAAGGGATGTCTACATTTAAAGTCTCACACAGGATATTGCCTTAGAATCAATTCACGACTTTCTCTTTTTCTTTTTCACCTTCTACTCTCTGCTTTGCAGCTCTCATTTGCTTTTGAAATGGAACAAAACATTGCTAATTTGGCTGGGGCCATTCTCCCGCTCATGGCATTTTCCTGCTTTAGTCTCATTGCAGAGTGAGCGGATCAAGCTATTGAATGGAGAGGCAGAGAGCATTTCACCATACATGAAATGAAGGAAGATCATGCTGGGACAGTCACCTTCAACATCGTGCATTCCGTCTAAATTTACAGTAATAGACTCATACTCGGAGGAGGCTTGCTGTGTTTGTTTGCAAACTAGTATGCAGTACTTACAAGTGTGTGGTTTTATTGACATATTCCTTTCCTTTCCTGTGGTTTTTAATTGAAACCCCCACTGCTCAGCCGAGCTCCTGGAAGTCAGAGAACAGAAGTTTTGCGTTTAGTTTAGCATTTAGACAAGATGAACACGTACAGGAGAGTTCTGCTGGTCGATTAGGAAATGCACAGTTCAGGGCTGTTGGAGCTTTTGTTCTGATTAAGTGAGACCCATGATAAGTGTATGGAATTAACAGTATGAAATCAGATGAATGATGAAGAAAGTGGCTGAATGTATGGATTAACATGCAAATGAAACAGTCAATTTAAATAGCACTGAGTTTGGAAAAACTAGAATAGAAAACAAATGAAAAATCAGAAAAATATTAGAATAAATATATTAGAATTAGAAAAATATTTGCTAGGAGGTGTTTGCTTCCTGCTGGTGCATGGACACTGCTGGCTGTGTGTCCCACCTGAGTACCCAGCACACAGCCCTTGTGTCCATTCTGGTCACTCTGGAGCAACTGAGAGCGAGCCAAGAGTAGCCCTGTGTATCATGGGGAAGGCCACATTCCTTAAAAACTGGCAGTGTCTTTCACCAGTGCTGAAATAAAACAAGTCTAATACCAACAGATTACAAAACACATCTGCAAAACCAATTTGAACTGAAAAACAAAAGTCAGGTAAATCTGAAATTTCATTTCCAGGCCCGGTAATAGCACCTGAATTAAAATTCTCATAACTTACATTTTTGCCTTATGGCAGGAGTTAAAATCCATGGGAAGCATTTAGGACCCCAGGGAATGGCATGAAGATGTGTCAGGGAATATTTAGGTCAGATTTTTGAAAAAGGCTCTTCCCCAGAGGGTGCTGGCACTGCCCAGGCTGCCCAGGGAATGGGCACGGCCCCGAGGCTGCCAGAGCTCCAGGAGCCTTTGGACAGCGCTGCCAGGGATGCACAGGGGGATTGTTGGGGGGTCTGGGCAGGGGTGGGGCTGGACTCGATCCTTGTGCGTCCCTTCCAGCTCAGGATATGATTCTGTGATTACCAGTACAGTTCTCAATTAACTAAAATAGCAATGCAACACAAATATCAGACAGCTACATCAAAAAATGCAACTCCTGCCCACATATATGAGAAATGGATTTGTAGAGAATTTTCAAAGTCTGACTGAAAGCTCACATAAGCTTGTACATTTGTATATAAAATGTTAGAATTATTAGCAGCATTGTGTGGCAAAAGCTAATAGGCTGAAAAACATATATAAGGTATTGTAAACAAGAAATAGCTTGGGTTCTGATTGAATGGTGTTGAGGTTTACATCACTTGTATCTCACCCTCCTACGAGATTGATAACGGAATAAAATCTTTAAAAGTGCCTCTCAGTTGCCCCATGTCTGTAGAGCTGGGTTTTTCCAACACACCTACATTCAGTGGACTCTATGATCCTGGGCGAAAACGTGTCCTTTCCTTCCTACAATGAAGAGATTTGCTTGCTTGTACTCAAAAATGAATGGAAGCAACTGGCCCTGGGTGCAGATGGGAAATTTATTCTTTCAAGAATTCCTCCTGTTGCCTTAACACCCTTCAGCAAAGTAGCCAGCAGAGTCTTTGCAGCACAGAAGTTCTGCATGGAAAAAAAATACACCACCAGCATTTGTCAAATAAATGTCTGTTAATGAATAACATAAAAGAGCCCATGTTCCTCCATTGTAAATAAGAGAGAACAGAGAAGTGTGAAAAGAACTCTGCTAAACAATGAAATATTAATAAACTTGTGTAGGAAGCCTTGCTAGGTGAGGAATTAGACAGATGCATCACTTGCTTTCTTTATCCGCCCACATTGTAGGACCATGCCTACATGAACTGGTATTGACCTATGAGGTAAGGAACACACACACACACACAAATCCATGACAAAAACCCCACAATTTCAGAGCCCAGGTCATACCACAGACCACTGCACTATTAGTAGGTTACGTGCATAGTAACATGACAGTGAAAAACCTCCTATTTGTTCTGTAGAAAGCCTGGAAATCACGTATACCCCATCCTGATAAACATGAATGGTCCCTTCTTTCGTTCTCATACTTTTAGTCATAACTGAAGAAATGACACAATCAGATATGAAAAGAAATTACTGATTATATTGAAGCTGTCAAAAGATCCTTCAAATATCTGGAATTTTTAACAGGTCTATTGGTGAATTGCTGATTTTTTTTTTCCATAAGAAGCATATGACCAAATCTATATTTACTGCATCTGTGCTGTGATGTGCACATGCACTCTGAATCCTTATCCTGGACCATGGATTAGGATACCTGAGAAGCAAGTATTGCTTATTTGGGTGAAAACATCCTCTTCATGAGAACTCATCACTGCAGCCTGAGGGATTGCACTGGCCACTTTTTACTCATAAATATTGACTGCTAAAAGCAGATCACAGAGATAACCAGGTTCTTTTAGTTTTCTGAAAGCTGGAAGGTATAAAATTAATACCTTTTTTGAAGCTCTTTTTAACTGAAATGGTAAACCACTGATTTCACCACTGGGATGCCAGAATATTTAAGAATTTGCAAATATCCCTGTCAGCGTTGCTCATTATGGAAGAAATAAACTATAACAAAATGACATGGTAAAACAGTGTGCTGCTCCTTTGAGGGATAAGTGGGAAACTGCTGCCAGGAGTCCACTGAAATTCCAATGTGTGAAGCACTGCCAGCTGGCTGGCCACAACAAAATAGGACAAAAACCCCCTCTATTCTCTGCCTATCACTACAAGAGCAGCCATTTGGCTCAAGTCCATCCAAAATCAACTATCCAGCTGGAATACAGTTCCCCTTTGTGCCTTGAAGGGTTAAGGAAGGTGTGCAGAAGGTAAAACAGCTATTAGGTTATTGTTGCATGAAAGAATTTCTCTGACTGGGGAGTAGCAGAAAGAAAAATCTCTTGTTGCACTGTGAATAGACACCTGGCAGGCAGGTGTGTCCTGGCCAACAGAGGTGAAAGAAAGCAAATGCAATAAAGAACCATTTTTCCAACCCTGGTGTTGATGTTGTGGTGTGTTTGCTGAATTGTTGCTTTATTATATAGACAAAAGCCTGTTGTTAGCTAGAGACTGGCCCAGCTCACCCACGTCTGGTCCAGAGGCATCATTTCCCCACTTTGTTTTCCACATGGCTTCCACAAACAAATTGTAAAGGAGAAGTTAGATTATCCTGTCGCAGGCAAGTGGAGAAACTATAAAAGAAAGGCACCATAAAATCAGGCCTTGCTCTGCTAAATTACCAGCTAGCCTGCCACTTCTAAGTGCAGCCAAGGAGCCTGCAAGTGCCCATGCAAAGCTATCCTGAGAATGAAAATTTTATTGTCACAACCAACTATTCCTGGGTGAAAAACTGGTGGCACCTCTATAAACAATTAATCTATCCCATGAGAATCAGTAGAAAAAAAATGTAAATGAACTGAAAATACCGAAGTTTGATAGATATGCAAAATACCATGTACCAACCAATGAACGGTGAGCATTGTGAACCAATTAGATCTGACACAGTGCCTTCTGATAATCCTATGAAATATGACCCATACCATAAAGATTCAGCTTTTTCTGCATGAAGAAATGGAGTCCCAGGTGATTTATTACATTACCCTCCCTCAAATGAGCTTTTAGTAGAGGACACCGAGGGGAGACCCCACAGCAGAGCAGAACTCCTTCATGAGGGGCAGCTCTGAGTTCTGCTCTGGGCCAGGGACAGCAGCCAGGGAAGGGCTGGAGCTGGGCAGGGCAGGGTTAGGTTGGATATCTGGGAAATGTATGCTGACTATTTCAGAGCCCAGGTCATACCACAGAACACTGCACTATTAGTAGGTTACGTGCATAGTAACATGACAGTGAAAAACCTCCTATTTGTTCTGTAGAAAGCCTGGAAATCACGTATACCCCATCCTGATAAACATGAATATTCCTTTCTTACTTTTGTTCTCATACTTTTAATTATAACTGAAGAAATGACACAACCAGATATGAGAAGTAATAAGTGATCTATATTGAAGTTTCTCCATTTCTCAATGAGCAAAAGATCCTCTAAATATCTGGAATTTTTAACAGGTCTATTGGTGAATTGCTGATTTTTTTTTCCATAAGAAGCATATGACCAAATCTATATTTACTGCATCTGTGCTGTGATGTGCACATGCACTCTGAATCCTTATCCTGGACCATGGATTAGGATACCTGAGAAGCAAGTATTGCTTATTTGGGTGAAAACATCCTCTTCATGAGAACTCATCACTGCAGCCTGAGGGATTGCACTGGCCACCTTTTACTCATAAATATTGACTTATAAATAATACGAAGTCATATCTGCTTCCCCAGAGGGTGCTGGCACTGCCCAGGCTCCCCAGGGAATGGGCACGGCCCCGAGGCTGCCAGAGCTCCAGGAACCTTTGGACAGCACTGCCAGGGATGTACAGGGGGGATTGTTGGGGGGTCTGGGTGGTAAATTTTAATTGTGTACTTGAAAATAGGCGGCTGTCAGGGAAAGCCACCACTCTGGCTTTGAGCTTCATCCAGATAAGGCACTGGAGCCACAGCTGTGGATTCCTAATCCTGGGGAAATCTCATCTGTCAGTGCTGTCAGTTTAAATTCTGCTGTTGATGCAGCACTTGAGGATGGTGCTTCACTGAGGGAATGGACACAACACGAGCTGAGTCCTGGTCACATCCGGAATCCAGAACTTGCTGCCTTTACAGCTGGCAGACAACTACAGTGGGAGACAATTCCAGAAACACAGGAAGATAACTGCCTGTTGGGAAAAAATGTGTTGGGGGAGGCAAAAAATATAGCCCTGGGTTAAGATGTTTTCCATCTTTTTAGCAAAGTTTGAGCAAACAGTTTTAACCCATGATGTCACTGCTTGCATGGCTCCCATATTTGGGCATTAGCTCCAATCATTTCTTTAAAAATAAATGACAGCTGAATAAATGACTGATGATAAACTCTAGGTTTATTCTCATTTTTCTCTAATGATGGTTTTATCCTCTCCATTTATTTATGATAATTTAAATGTTCTACCTGCCTGCTCTATAATGCAGACTTATTATACCATCTCATTATTGTGAAGAAGATCCACATACAACCCCCCCTTCCAAGTATTTAAAGTAAAATGAACCTAGGATAATAATATCTATGCTGATGACCTATATTGCAGAGCATATTATTTCTCTTTCTAATGTATGGCAACAGGATTGGAATACCTGATTTATTCTTTATTTAGAGTTCAAACGGAGGCTTATTTGGAAAGTAACAGACAAAACTTTCTTAGCTGAATCCTTAAAGCTTTTCCACAGTGCAACAGGTGATGCTGTACGAGGTCCGATTTCTCTCTGACCTGTCCTAGTTGTCCTTCGTATAGACAAAGATCCTCCCTTCAATCCTATAGATCAAACTGAAGGTAGAACACAGTTACCCAGTAAAAATAAAACACGCAATGCTCTAACACATCACATTCCTGAAAAGGAACCAGTCTTCTTAACAAATTTGCATTTAAATCCCCTGCCCATGATAAATGCTATGTTTTCCATTTATCTGGAAATGGACACGTTGTTACCATGGTTCCAACTCCCAAATCTGAAGCAAATTTTTTTTCATAAAACTGCAACAGAGAATGGATAGTGAAGTACCTGCCTCTACTCAAATATCTCAGCTTTTATGGATTGTAGAGAAACACTGGCAGACCTTTTCCACCTGTGATACTTGCAGACATAAATTTAGACACAAATTTAAAAGGCAATTAGGAAGAACTCTAGTTCTTTGCATCTCCCTCCTCAAACCAATTACATCCTTTAAGGATGGATGTCTGTATAGTCTAATAAAAGCCAGGTGATTGTTTCAGGCCTGGGAGGCTGGGCAGAAAGTCCTGTCCACCTGAGCTGTGTAGCTGCCCAGGGTTGGAGTTGTCTCAGGTTTTAAGGCCAAGGTCCCTTGCCACCCTCTGGCATTTCTCTCACACTCATCCCTGATCTCCAAGATCCTTCCTAAGCTGAGATCTTGAGCTTATTTCCAAGACCACTTCTCTCCACAAATCTTCTTTCTGCACAAACTCTTCCTTCCAGAACCTGATCCCCCCAGCTTCCACAGTTCCTGTTCAGAAATACAACGAGTGCTCAGCCTCCTTTTTGACAGTTCTTTGTCATGTCTCTGGAAGATTTGGGACATGTCATTTTTGTTTAGTCCAATTGTCATTAAAATTTACAGGCAGTCTATGTTGGGTGCGGTTGGCAAGGAGAAGTCTTCTTGAAAGTTCAGAAGTTTAATTTAGAATATCTGTCCACGTGTGCACATACTCCCAGTTATCTGCCAAATGTTAGTGTTCCAAATTTGAGCTAATTTTTTGCCTACAACATATAATTAATATATTTCCTTCCTTCCATTTTACTTTCAAATTACAACTTTAATGGCAGTCTGCTTTTGGAATACTCCACCACTGCATTAGAGAAGCCAGAGCTCCCTAGTTCCCAGTCCCAGATTTAATAATTATGAAATGACTTATATCCACCTAATAAGATGCCATTTACTTGAAATGTTAAATACTTTACTTGTCAGGTCCAACATGGGTTCACTGTAGGTGCCATGAGGGGAACAAATAGGATAATCTTGACATTAACATCCCTGGGGCCAACACTGTGCTTTAAAGTCTAAAAACATCCTGTGAGCGCCTGATCCACAGCTCCACCAGCAGCAGAGACCATGCCATGGGCTCAGACTCTGTGTGGCCAGACCCTTTGGGGGGATTTTCTCTCCAGCACAGCCCCTGGACACATCCTTCCATGTATCCAACACCAGCTGGGACAGATCCTGTCCTAAAGGTGAGGGAACCCCCTTTCAGCTTTATGGAAGCTGCTGCACAATGATATAAACATCACCAAGTCTCGATTTTAAAATGTTAATTTATCTTCCCAAATTACCACACTCACATATGGCTCATAATTGCAGTATCATGGAGTGTCAATTGAGCAAAACAGATGTATTTTTCAAAAAACTGTGACACTGTTTGCAAAAGCTCTCTATTCTCCATGGGTGCACATGCTGCTTCTACCTTCTGCTCCAGTACCTACATATTGATACTGCTCAACTAAATGCAGATTTTCTGCTTCAAGAATATACAACATTAACATTCAGGGCAGCAAATCACTTCATTCTGAGAGAGTTTAGATGTGGATAATGCCGAATAAGCCAGCCAAAGTAAATGCTTGGGCATGAAGAGGCAGACCAGGATTTTCTATAGAGCCTGTAAGAAACTGAAACCAGAATATACTGATATATTAGATTACTCATAAATTAGGAAAAAGCTAATGAAGTATAAAATAGCTCCAGGTATAGTAGTTAGGAATGACAACTTTGGTAAATTAGAATCTTGTCCCATTAGGTTTTAAATTTGTGACTTCCCAGAGCACATCTCTGGTAGCTGCTATGAAGTGCTGAATTGCTCTGGAACTACTCCATTGACCTTAACGAGCTTTAATGTTGGCACCAATGAGGTCCCTGCCTAAGACACGTTTTCTGTCCTCTGTGAAAGGCGCTGTTAGGCAGCTCTTGATGAAATAATCCTGGAGCTCTGGTCCCATCTTTCTGCCTGGAAACGGCTTTGCCATACATTACCTGTTGGACATCACATTGGTACTGCTATTCCAAGCAGGATTTCTTTGCTACATGATCACCATTTTACACTGAGGAAACTTCAAAGAGTTCAGAGTTTTTTAGTGCATTCCAACTGATAGGATATGAATTTTTTTATTTTTTTTGCAGGAGGGAAGATGCTTCATTACTTCTTAAATTTTCAGAAAGCTTCCCTTCTAGGTTCATATTGGATTTACTTGTTTTTCAGATAGCTTCCTCCTTGTTTCCTTAATTTTCTGAAGAAAGAGGCAGAGTTTATCTAGCTTTCAGAAGTGTAGAAGCATTTCCTCTCTGTTTTGGTTGTTTGTTTGTTTGTTTTTTTAATAGGGATGTCATCCTCCTGAATTATTTTTAATATTAGCTTTGAGAAAAGATATGTTTGTAAACTGCACAGTTAAAGACGTTGACTGCATGATGGTTTTAAGTCCGTGGTGTAGGAAAGATGCCCACTTTCAAAAACTGCAGGAAAACTACCCCCAATCTCCATTGTAAATACTATTGCATTGAAATAATTTCTCTCAGTTATGATTCTTAATTGCTTGCTGTGTAACAAGTCATAGTGTTCAATAAATCAAAAGCAAGCTCCTACAGTCAGTTTTTGATCTGTATTACATTAAAGTTTAGCTCTCCACTAGTTCAGAATGAGTTTTTCATTGCATTTCTGTCCATCTTCATGTCTTTTCTTTCAGCAGAATTTATAGGAGTGTCTTCTTCATATAAAGAAGAATCTCAAGGTGCTGGATGCAGAAGTGCCTGTGGAACTGTGATTTACTGCTGCTATCTTGGAGCTCTTCTGTATGTAGGGCTCCTTTGGGGGGCAGATGAAGTGGGAGTGGGGCCTGAACCCCGATTCGTAAGCTGGATGTTCTCACCAGATACAAGCTGAATATATAATACTACTACTACTACTACTACTACTAATAATAATAATAGTACCCACAGAAAAACAAGCATAGCAAAATTACTTTTATAAGAATAGGCTTCTCATAAATACCAATATTTAAAATATATAGCAGTACCTTTCCTCTTTACTTAGCATATGGATTCCTTATTTTTTTTAACTTTTGGCCGTTTTAAAAAACATTTTTAATTGGGGCTCTACTTAATGAAGGTGATACTTAATTCTGTGAGGAGAGGAGGAAAGCATGGCTCAGTTCCCTTCAGAGTCAGCCAGTGCTTTATGGAGTTGGGTCCATGATCCCTGCAGCAGCCTCTGCCTCGCTCTGGGAGTTGGCAGGGTGAGAGCTGTACTCCTGGATGTGTTTGGGGAAGTTCCTGCCCATCTCAGGCCTTCTTTTTCTCTAATGTGGGTATGGTAATGTCAGCTTTGTCTCTAAGCATTTGCAAAACACAACGCAGTGTGGGTAGCGCTATTATCACAATATCGTTTCACTTAAAACTGCCGAAACATATTTTTAATTCCTTTAAATTTGCAAAATACCAAATCATACATGGCATGAGCAGTTCCCAGTATATAAAAACACAGTGAATGCACCCACACTGCCAGGAACGAGTTCCCCCACCCACAGCTGTACTTTAGAATACAACATTATTGTGTCTGAGAGCCTGATTTTTCGTGTTGGAATATCAGCAATGCAGATAAGACTCTATATTACCATCTTTTATAGTTTGTGCCATTGAGAGATCTGGGACACAATTGCAGATTTTTATCCTCTCTGTCCTATCAGATATGAAATTGTGAACCTTCTCAAAATGTCACCACTGGAAACAAAAGGCAAAACTGATTTTTTTTTACTGCGTAATATGTTACCATCCACTGTGTGGCTCAATTCAATTTTTACAAGGCTTGCTTATGAGGTGCAAGAAACTGATTTATGAGTCCACATTAAAGCCTCCTTCACTCTTGAGATTCTGGTTAAATATTATATGATATGACACAAGTATATTGAAAAATAGAGTTTCAGCTTAATACGGGCTTTCTCCTGCTACCCTTGCAGCACATTCATTTCAGATTGTACAGAATGCCCTATGTTTCTACTTTTTATGTATCTCTGGTAAATGTGAGAGTTCAATTTGATACACAGCAATATATTCCCTCTCAAACAAAAGTTACCAGATAAGATCCTAGGAAAAGTCTTCATCTTCTGGAAATGCCTAATGCATTACTGTGGCGAGAAGAAGTTGACTATTTTATCACATGCTATTATGGATGAAACTTTTACTCTGGATGTCTTTCTATGAGATGGAGACCTGTGATACCACATTCCAGACAGATTCAGCAATGCACAGCTACAGGGAGGCTCACACATTGTTACTTGGATCCGCAGCTCAAAATTTGTATGAGTAACAGTGAAGAGCGTGTTTCATTTTTGCCTCGTGGTGTTTATACACAGCACAGATTGTTCCTAGCCCTTCCATGGCCACAGTAATGCCTTACAGCATCTGTTCAGATTGGGTTTCGAACTCCAGGAAGGTTTTGAGTGAAAGCACACAACATTTCAATGCTGCAATTGAGGAGCAAACCAACAGAGATGGAGCTTGAAGGAAAATCATGGACAGAATCATGGAATCCCAGAATGATTTGAGTTGAAAGGGCCCTCAAAGCCCATCCACTGCCCCCCCAGCCACGGGCAGGGACACCTCCCACTGTCCCAGGCTGCTCCCAGCCCCAGTGTCCAACCTGGCCTTGGGCACTGCCAGGGCTCCAGGGGCAGCCACAGCTGCTCTGGGCACCCTGTGCCAGGGCCTGCCCACCCTGCCAGGGAACAATTCCTGCCCAATCTCCCATCCAGCCCTGCCCTCTACCACTGGCAGCCATTCCCTGTGCCCTTCACAGCTATGGACCAGGTCTCACTTTAATAAAAGACTAAAGCAAGAGGAAGTTCACATTCCAGAGTGATTTCTCAGGGAACAAGTAAAGATACCACCTCCACAAGAGATGTGTGTGCCCAAGGAAGCCACTTGAGGCCAGTTTAAGAATGGTATGTGACAGATTTATTACACATGGAAAGCCATGCAGGCTGGTGGAATCACTAATAAGGGAACTGGTACCTGGGAAGTGAACAGCATTGCACCACTGTACATGGGATTTATTCACATCTTCCTCATTACATGCAATGTTCATATCTCAAAAAAGCATAAAATACACCTAGGAAAGATTAGTAGTGTTGAAACACTTGGAACAGCTACTCTGGTGAGGTAGGCTGAGCAAACCAGGGCTCTCAGCCATGGAAAAATCACAAATTGCAAAAAGAAGGCAAGTAAGGACCAGAAGTTACAACAAAAAACTGATAAGGCAAGAGGTTTAAAGAAGGAAATAATACCTTTTTCTACAACACAGAATTCAAGCTGTGCCAGGAGGTGCAACAACTTAAACATGTTCGAAGAATAGATGTACAAGTGGCATGCAATAATGTGTTTAAATATTGCCATTGATATCATCTCCATGATGCAATTTTTGCCTCAGAATGTCTTTAAAGAGTATTTGTCCAGAAGCTGGGAGCTTGTATCTGGGAAAACAGTCATAAAAACGTGTTTGCATCTTCCCTGTCCCTCAGTGTAATAAGAGATGTCCCTTTTGCCTGAGTCAGGTTTGGGGTTTTCTGTCCACCCTTATTGCATGAATTTTTTGAAGTTATTTTTAGCTCTCTTAATCTTATTGTCATAGTCAATTGCAAACACATTCATGGCATGTTAGAGTTAAATCACAGGTGTTCTTAATTTAAAAATTATTAGCATACTACATAATTAATTAGACTTTTACACTTCAGTGAGTTTTGGTTCCCCAAAGAAAATTGAGCATAGAGAATATAATTTGATTTAACTTTTTGTCAAGGTTTAATCTACCTGAAACATTGTTATATTTCAGGAGAAGTCTAAACTGCCTAGATCTTGTCAGAATTTCCTTAGTGGGAGTAACATTTATTTATTTGAATGTTAAAATGAAGCTAAGCCATTTAAAAAGAGTGCTTTGTGTCTTTCAAATTCAGAAAGACCTGAAAAATATATACATATGTAAGGAAGGAACATATTCAGGCAGTATCCAAGATATGTCTGTTGTCAGTATGGGAAAGTTATGACAGAAGTGGAAATTTTACCAGACATAATTAAACACTTAAAATGCAAAATTAAAAGGAATAGTTGAGAGAAGTGGAGAAAACAAATGCTTTAAGAGTTGCTAAGTAGGCTTTTTTCAACTGCATCAAGACTCAGAGGAGTATGTGCAGACCAGAAAGATGGTTTTTTATAGAAATAATTGGAGGGGAGGGCTAAAAACACTAATAAAAGAGTTGCAGTCTTTGATGCTACGAAGACTGAGTAGCAAAACATCAGCTCCAAATGTGTTGAATGGCATAAACTATTGATTTTGTGAATATAAGAGAGTCCTCATCTGGGGTGATTAAATCTGAGAAAAATTCTATAATTCATCAGTTCAATGCAAGGTATTTTTTTAAATAACCATCAGGTAAACAGCATTTTTTCACAACTGCAGCAAATAAACCAAAATATCTCTGTGTTATAATATAATTTATAAACATTTTGCCCCTGGAGGACCACTCATTCCAAATGAAAGTTTTGTTGATAATTTTCAATTTTACATCCTGCCAAAGGAGGTTTGGGAAGAGAGAAACATTCTATATTCTTCAATATGTAGACAAAGCATTGCCTTCTCCCATGACCATATCTCCCTGTAGCCTAGTTTATCTTAATCTGACTGGAATGAAAAATTTCTCAGAGGAGGAACCAAATATATAATTTGAATAGAGATTATTAAACAGCAAAAGCATTCAAAAATCAACTTTTCTGCCTTGGGAATAACAGTATTTTTGAAATGTTATTCAACAGTCGTTCAACTCAAAGTACACAGAATTGGCTTCTGTGGCAGTGACCAGGAAAATGGGAGTTTTTAGTGGTTAAAACCTAACCTGTTCAGCTAAAAGGTATTCTCTTCCTTCCCTCCTCTTCTGTTTTATTTCTTGATGTGCTTTTTCATAGAGTGGAACATCTCCAATAAACAGGCGATGAACTCCCTGTCCTGCTTCCACTTTCCCTTTATAGTGGTTTGAGAATTCTTGGGATATGAGAAGGTGTCTGTTGTATAAAACCACTCATGTAGAAAAGGGGTGAATTTTATGTGTCCAACACATCTTCCAAAATACCACTGGTCTCTCTCAAAAACACTTAAAAATCTGTCCCAGAAAGTTGCCCCAAGGCTGCAGGGGCCAGCAGCAGAGCAAGAGAGCCTGTTCTGAGCCAGATATCCTAGCTCCAAGCCCGGGTTTGGAATTTCACATTCTCAGTTGGCACCAAGTTCCCAGCAAATGCACTTAAATAAAATCAGCTCAGCCCCTCTTGTCTCACCACCACCCCATTCTTTGCCAAGCCAGCCAAAATCTTGTTGAAGGACAATCTCACATCTGAACAGAAAGCCAGGCAGGACTTTATTTGCCTATTTTCAGTGGCACGCTGCAGCAAAGACTGTGGTAGGCTTACAATGCTATTCCAGGTCATGAGTGCTTCAAAACCACTCATTGTTAATAAAAACACTATGAAAAGTGCCAGTCTGTGCTTAGCAGCTTTATAAAGTTCATGTCTTCGTTCTGTCAAAGCTCCTTATGCAGCAAATAATACTTGTCTGCATGACTGACTAAATCCTACAAAATTTACTCTTTTTAAATCAGATGAAGCTGGTGTAAAAATCAGTAAGACAGTGTTTCTCCTTTGTCTTTTTTGCAGTCAATATTTAGGTATTTAGCTCCATTTTAAAGTTAAATGAGTTTTCAGTCAGCGTGTCAAGGAGCACACTGAATGTCAGGAAGAGCTCTCACTGAGGAATTATTAAACATTCAGTGTGTGGGTTTATCAGGGTGAACCTGACGTGTTGGATGACATTTGCTCAACTCAGGATGCCATCACAGCCAGAATGCCAGGCCCAAATGGAATGCATGGAGAAGAAATAAAGAAAAATGTTACACGTGCATATTTGCCTTGATCTGTTTCACTGGCTGCCACCTCCTTTAGAGGAACGTCCTGGATGCAGCAGAGGTAGAGCTCATTTCCTCTCAGGAGCTGCTACAGTGCTGAGTTTGGGATTCAGAATAGGAACAGTTTTGAGCTCCCTTCATCTCACAGGAATTTGAAAGGTGGGCAGAAGATTTTGCAAGACCAACTGCCATGGAAGAAGATCTGGGCAGGCAACTCCACAGGAACGTGCTTAATCGAAGATGCTGATGTTTGAAAACACTGCCCACAGGAAAGGAAACAATGACCTTGGACTGCAATTCAGGCTACTGCTGTTTCCTTTGGGGAAAAGTTGAATTTTAAGTGCTGACAAGAAATGGAATTGTAATCTGTGTGGTGCTAATTTTTACTAGGTTCCAGTCTTCAATCTTTTGAACAGGTGTCTTGGATGTCACTTAAAAATCACAAAGTTTACTTCAAAGAGAAAGAGGAAAATTCTTTCAGGACTTGGATCTTCTTTTCGCCCTTATAAAATAATCTCCAGCCTATGAGAGGCTGGCTTACTAATGGTCATGCTGTATCTTATTTCATCAGAAAGCACTTTAAGCATCCACAGCTCAATTACAGATCTATCAAGGAATCACAGAAATTAGAGATGGAAGAGGCTTAGTTCACCACTTAGGTCTGCTAATGCAGGAATTTCTCTAGAGCATATTTATTCTTCTTCTATTTCTCAGGTCCATTTTAAAATGTGCATAGAAGGGTCCCACTAATGCAGAAGTTCCTCTGGAGCACACTTATTCCTCATTTGTTTTTCAAGCCCATCTTAAAATGGATGTAGATGACTAAAGCATTAACTTTGATGCTGCAGAAACATTCGTATCAGGGGACTTGCTTTGGCCATTTTGGAATATATTTCCTGGTTTAGGTTACTTTGCTTCATGTGTTGTATCTCTTCACCTTCAATGTAATTCCTTTTAATTGATACCATTACTCAGAGTATAAAGCCAATATATATTACTGCAAGTAATGTCTCTCCTCTAAATTTTTAGTAAGCCTCACATGTTTGCAGGTGGTTATAACACTTTTCTCACTGAATTAATTCTTTATTAATTAATAAAAATAGACTGAAATATTTATTCAAAGCCCTTCAGAGTGCAAGTGAGCAGAGATGCCCCAAAAAAGAATAATAGAAGCAGGCACAGAGTAAAGTATTATTAAAAACAAGGACGATGAGCTGAATTCTGCCCTGAGAAGTGTCTGGTTTATTTGTTATTTCAGACTATTGGTCTTCCAGAGAAACATTAGTATGTCCAGTGATTTGATAATGACAAATGAGATCAAAGATGGTCTAATCAAGAACTAAGTGTTGAACCAGCATGGAATGTGAAAGCAGTGTGTGAACTAATTTTAATAGACACCAGTTGTCTGGTTTGGGTTATTTCTTTGCTTTCAGTTGCAAGGTTGTTCTACCAAAATGATTTTCCATGAGGCTGGTGACAGTCTCATTTTTCACTATCAAGCAAGTCTGCAATATCAATTACATTCTATCTTATTATAAAGCTGTCTGTTCCAACACTCCACTCTGATATTGTTAGGGGGAAATAGCATCACAGAATACTTTGAGCAGTGAAAGATTCACTTCTTTAATAACATTTCTATAAATATACTTCCAGAATGCAATATTGTCAAAGGCAAATAATTTTAAGTAACAAAATCTGATGCACCTACCAGTGTGTGGGACAGATAAAACAGAGATGGAACAGGCTACTCTTCAGCTCCTGTCCAGCCACTGGGACCCCAGAGATGCACCCTGGAGGGTAAATGACTCCCAGGAAGCACAGGGCCTCTAAATTTTGGCAATCCCCAAATAACAAAATAGACCTTGAGGCTTGACCAGTTTACACCAGCTCTTGGCCATACTGAGACCTTGATTTACTCCAAGGTTAGGATCTCGTGTCAGAGTCTAAGAGACCAAATGTGACATATATATAAAGCAAATATAATGCTTACGACCTTCACTGTTCTTAATTTAAATGTTTGTAAAAATCACATCCACAAAGCTTCCTGAGCTGTAAGGAATTACCTTCCCAGGCTATGCCTCTCACATTTCTCACAAAACAAATTAAATTAACTCTTTAAGACAGAGAACTGGGATCCCTCTCCCATCCATCTGTGTCCGGAAGATGAGTCCCTTCCACGAATGCTGGTTTTCAGCTCCCTCTGAGGATTCCAGCCTCCAGCTGCACTCCTCTGGCAGCAGTTTGAGTGACCAAGGAGCCAGGAGCATCATCTGAGCCATAGCTGAGCCAGTGGGTGCAGAGCAGGAAGGGTTCATAAAGGAAACTGCTTCCTCTTACACAGCCATTCATAAATGAGTCTGGGGTTTATCCTATAGAGAATTGTGGCCCTCCATGTAAAGTTTTAGCACCAGCTATCAATTCAAACAATCCCATTTAGTTTAAAAAAGAGTTTCAAGAGCATTGCTAGCAATGCTACACCCACTGCCTTCCCCAGCTGTGCCAGTACGGTCCAGCTCAGGCAGACAGTCAGAAAATCAGGCCCCTACAGAATATTTCCATGATTCTCTATACTGCCATGTCAAATCACAGTGGACTTTGTTCTCTGACTGAAATACATGGTCTCCTTTTTCATAAGGAATTGACACTTTCCAAAGGAACAACCAATTTTTGTGACTAATTTCATTTCTCTAGAAATGTAAACCAACCCCCAAACTGACTAAAAGTGCTTCCAAGGGGAAGCTTTGGACCAGCTGGGTTATAACACTCTAAGTTACATATTTGGAAGGTCTTCAATCTTGAAAAGATTTATTAGCATGTTGTTTTCAGAATGACTTTATCTACAATTATTGCATTGTGCTAAGGGGTTATGTTTAGTGCATTGTGGCCAGGTTTGATGGAAATTAGAGATAGTTCTTAAAAATTACTGAGAGCATTGAGGAAGGAGTATGAATTTTGTAACTCAGTGAATGCTTTCATATGTGTTACTCCCATTAATGCTGGCGAAAATTCCTCAGGCTTGGAGCCCTGAGCCTTAAATTGGATTCTAACACATTTCAGTACTCCTGCTTATGCATCCTAAACAACATATGCTACGACATTAATGAGGCCCTTAATTACAAACAGCATAAATGGACAGAAGAAACATGATTTATACCAAACTCATATAAAGCCCATTGCTACATATACAGTGTAGGGCCTATAAAACTCCTTATGCATGCTGGTGTTAAACCGTTGTCTCTGAAAAGATGGTAAGGGTCAAAATAACCTCCTGCTGATACATTTATCATTGTAAAATGCAGATATCTGGTAACTTGACAGATCCAATGGTGAGATAATAAAGTAGCCTTTCTGCTTAAAATTCAACTAACAAGAAAGCAGGGAAATGTTTTGTACTTATTTACTCAAACATTGTGTTTAAATTAGCTGTGTATTTTCTGTCAAAATGCATAAAACAACAGAGTTTGATAGGATTAATCCCTGACATGTGATGGAGCCAGACTGAGCAAACTGCTTGTGTTATTATAGCAACAATCCACTGCTTGATCAAAACCAGAGTGAGAGATGAGGGGGTTTTTTTCACTGAGCCAGGTGATTCCTTAAAGCTGGTGTGAAAGATGTCTTACTTTGGGGTTTCTGTCCAATGCTGAAGAGTAGTAACAGGTAGCTCATCAGCCACGTTCAGTCACCTGGTTTTACGTTTTGAAATCAAATAGAAGGCAAAATCTTGTGTCCTACAGAATCTGGGCACAAACTGGAAAACACAGACTGTCATAAATATTTCCATGCATCAATGTGGCATTTATACACGCAGCTGTAGACAGTGCCTGTTGAGGTAACCTGCATATCTGGAGAGACAATAACCAATACAAAGACTAGTGCAATGAAAATAATGAAGAGATGTCCCCAAAATAAAGCATTGGATCTATTGGTAAGCCTAAGATTAAGTATTTCAAACATAAAATTGAGGTCTGTCACAAAGAATATAGGTCATGCTGACAGGAGAGGACATTCATCTGACCTAGGAAACAAGGATCCTGCTAAGAACATGGAAATCCTGATGACTGTGAAAATGTGAGTTTGTAGTGAAATAGTGAACACCAAGTGGATTTACATGATCCTTGGACATAACAGTCAGCATCAAACTGGAAGAAAAAGATCATATTTTCTCAGTCCTGGAAAATTAAAAACCCATTTGTGCATGTTGTGCCTGTTTCTTGTATCTGCAGAAGGACATCGAAGGGTCAGACAAACTTCAAAGAAGGACGGCACAAATAATTAAAACACTATCTAAGAGAAAAGCTCTAATTACTCAGCAGTTCTTGGGCTCAAAGCAACAATTAATTCTAGGGAAACCTATGCCCTGCACAACACTGAAGTCAAGACTAAAGGATTGCAGTAGTTTCTCTTACACTTGGAATTTTATAAAAGCTGCTTTTACACAAAATTATTGCTTCCTTCTCAGTGTTCTATCTCTTCTATCTCTTCCTTCTCTCCACTGAAACATTTGCCAGGTCTTTCTGGAGCAGGTGCTCAAAATGCTGGAGAACATTTTTGTCCAAAAGAAGACACTTCTAATGCAAAGTATCTTCTAAACTTGAGGACATTTTAAAAAAAATCTTTCATATTGACTGACATTTCCTACTCCAAATTCACTGGAGGTTTTCTGGCAGCATTACTCTGACAAGGATCCTCAGCCCAGCTGAGTTTTATAGAACAACGTACAATTGCCTACAAAAAGTTCCTGTTCAGAAAGCTGGAGGACTTCTTTTTCCTCAGAAGGCTTCAGTTACTTTAGTAGGAATGTTACTGCCTAAAAAATACCTACAGAAAAAGTAAAATTCTTCTCACTATGAGATTCAAAAGTGGAATGAAATTTATTTCCAGTGTTCTCAGGGATGCTCTTTGATACACAGACTTTAACAAAATTAGCATTCTTCCTTTGCAGACAGAAAATCTGCCTCTCAAAGTGTAAACTTTGGGATTATCCAGATCTGTATTTCCTCCAATCCTGAATACTTTTACTCTCAGCAGTTCTTCTCCCCCATTACTGGTTCTAGCTGGCACCAACTTTGGAACTCAGTTCTATTCTTCATCCAGTCTTAATATAAAGAATATATTTAAAATATTAGTGCATGTAATAATAAAATATTTTCTTATTCTTAAATCTAAATATTTTCTGCTGTTTGGTACAATGGAATTTTACATAGATAAATATATATAAATTGTACAGAAAGCAACACAACTGAAAAATGAGAAGTATAAAAAGCACATGAAATAAAATAATTTATTCCTGATAAAAATATTTCTCTCACTAGGGAATATAGATGCAGTTCTACATGTCATTACAATATGCAGAATGTTTGCTCTGCAAGTTTTTACCGTAGAAGAAAATGTGTAGATAAGAGAAATATAAAAAATCAGAGCGATGAAAATCTGATATCACTGAGGTTATTAGCAAAACTATTTCTGACTCAAATTGTGTTAACTTCTACATTTATTGCACAGTGATAACCTTCCTTTCTTGTGGCCTCTGCTACCTGGAGATTTGAGAACAAAGCATTGTTCTGGAACAAGTGTTCTGAGATGGTTCTAATAGACATTTGTACACAATAACTGCCTTTTTAACCTCAGGGTCCAAAGGATTTAATATATGGTAGACAAAATATTTTCTTTTAAAGACACTGGTACCATGGATTTGGTTGTTGAACTCACCTAGGAGTGAACTTTCTGTCTTTCCAGTGATAGGCTGATACTGGTTGTGAAAATCCAACCCTTTCCTGCTTGGACTGCCACCAGCTTCAGCCCCAGGAACTGTTGGATATTCACTATTTGATTCAAAGAGTAAAATTCTCAAGTTCATCTTTATTCAGGTCCCAGAAGTGATAGACCCCTTATATCTGTAAAGTGAATATGAGAAGGAAGTTACTGATATAGAAAAAAGATAGAAAAAAGTAGAAAGCTTCAAAGAAAGAAAAAATGTTAAACGAGATTCACACACAACTTAGATTTTCTTTATATAAAGTAATACTTATATATCCATTTTCCCTGAGCTTTACTGTGTTTTGATTAGTCCCTGAAGCTTTGAAAATATATGAAGGATATTGGTCCCAGAACACAAAGTTATACCCAAATAGGACAATAATAATTATATATTAAAACAAACAAACAAACAAACAACAACAAAAAAACCCCTCCACATAACAGATTGGGGACTTTTAAAATTATCAGAGATAATTTTAAATTATTAATTCCATAATGAACCATTAATAATGAATGCAGGAAGTATTACAAAAGCTATCACAGCATGAGACCTTCCAAATTTTACTTACCAGATGTGTTTTATTGATTTGTAGAACTGATAACTCAAATGTTCTAAGGGAGTATTCGGGGGAAACCATCCACACATAAATAAATAATTGCATGTGGGATGAGCCACGTTGCTGAGGAAAGCTTTGTGCACCACAGTCATTTAATTCCTCCTTTGAAACATGTTGACATAGGGCAGAGTCATGCAGGAACAGGAGAGTTCTTTTATTGGGCTTGTGGCTTTGGTAGACACTGGGTTCTATTTCAGGCACCCATCTCAGGAGGAAGGGTTTGTGCAGATATTCCAAGTAGCTCAATTCACCCTTCAGTAATTTTATTAACTATTAAGGCTACTGTGCTCACCTAAATCCATTCAGGGACCCATGCAAGCGACCTAATTTCCAGGCTGCTACTCTGCTTCCAGATGCTGCAGTCAAAGGGAGCTGAGCTGGGCAGGATTTCTGTGCTGACAGCAGTGCAGGTAAAAGCATGGCCAGATTTCCCTGGAGGGGCCCTGGAAGGTGTCTGTTCCACCCCTGCAGTGATCCAGCCACCGTGAAAATCACAGCAGCTTCATCAGTCAGGGGTCTTTAGGTGGAGGGCATTTCCCTGATATTTTACAGAAGTTATTTACATATTGAAAAATAAGATCTACAGCCAGAGGAAAACTTCAAGAGCAAAAGTTTAAGAACCTCATTGTGACAGGTATTGGCAGCTCCCAATCTTCTCTACCTTGTCCCCCTACACCCCAAATAGCAGCAGAATGTAATCCATCAGCCTAAGCTGCCTGGAGCAACATCCAAAACACTGTAGGTCACATAGTCAGGGCTCCCATAAAATGACTGAAAAATGTATTGCCTAGCAGTGCACTAAGTTTTGTCGCATCAGTATTCAATAATGCTGTCTTGTCATAAAGAAGGTTAAAAATGGAACAAAACCGCAAGAGCAAGTGAGCAGAGACAAACATTCAGAAGACATTAAGTTTTTTTTTTAGCCCAAACAGCTGTGGCTTTTCTCTGTGACTATTGAATCTCCTTCCTAGTCAAGAAGCTGTTACATGATTCATTCTGCAAATCAAAGTGTGACTTTCTGTGTGGCAGATGAGAAAAGCTTGTGCTCAGAGCCAGGTAGCTCACAGCCACACCCACCATATATGAATATATTTTAGCAAAGAAAGTCAGCTGTGACACAAAAGTTGAGAAGTGTAATTCCCCCTGGCACTAACCATAGAAATGCCCCTTCACAACAAACCAATTCCCTCTCAGCACTCCTTTGTTTCTTCCTCTCAACTGCCACATTCTGCATTTGTATTTTTCTTCATTAATGGGAAAGAAGATTGTTTGGAACAGAATATTGTTTGGAAGAGAAGCAACATCTGCTGTGATGTTTATTCCTCTGATTGTTCTTTACATGAGTGCTACAGGAGCCATTCTATTTCTCTTCTGTAAGGAGTTCATTAAATCCTGCAGGAATGATACAGATACTCATCCTATTCCTGACTGGGAGGGAAGGGAAACAGAGACACAGGGGCTCTGGAATACAGGACTTCACAGGACGTTCAGGTTCACACCTCAGGGTCACACACTGAGTTCTTGAGCAGGGGGAGGCTCTATATTCCCATAGGAAAATGAAAGCTCTGAATTCCTTTCCCATAAATTGCCTGGGATGCAGGAGCCTACTTGTTACAAGTTATGTGGTCTTTCAGTGGGAATAAAAAGAGGTGTGATGGGATTCCTGTGCCTCTTGCTCCCTTAAGAAAATATCAAAGAAAGTGGGCAAAGGAAATATTAGTTGTTTAAAATGCATCTTTCTTTTTTTTTTTTTTTTCTCTTTTTATTGGATGATGAGTCACTTGATATTGCACTGGCAGGAGCCTGGAGAGCACTCTCTGCCTTTCACAAAATCCATTAGTTTGGGGTTTCTAAAACAGCTACACTGTCTAGAGAGGCAGAAATTCAGTGGCAGGGGGACACTGTCTCATCCCAGGAGCTTTTGGGGCAGTGTGGAAAGCAGGGCAGCGCTGAGGCCTCTCCCCCTTTCCCTGGCAGCCCTGGGCACTCTCCTGGCAGGGAGCTGGTTTTGCAGATGTGGTGCCCAGGGGCATGGCTGAGTGCTGCACTTGGCAGTGGCAGCTTTACAGCTGGACTCAGTGATCTTGAGGGTCTTTTCCAGGCTGAGTGATTCTATCTATGGCTCGATGCTGAAGTAGAGGTAAGCCCCCTTTGTTTCTGTTGGCAGTAACTCAATAATCCCATGCGAAGGAAATCCAAGTAGTTCTGATCTACATTCATAAGTGTATTTTCAATAAGATGGCTTATATTGCCTAGTTATTAGTTCATTAGCCATGGCTAATGTGAAAGAAGTAACACATTAGCACTCTTCCTTTTTGACAAGGATTTTCTCTCTGGGGGAATCCAAGGTGGAAAAAGTTAGGTATTACCCTCCGTTTCACTGATCTGCAAAGAAGGGAAGATATCACTGGGAATCAATATCCCTCATTAAACACATAAATGAGGTGCAAGGACCAGTTATGGAAGGAATTCAAGTGCAGTAACCCAAAAGGGGAGGAGGGATGGAGATGCCTACAAGCTGCAGAACATATGTGTCAGTATCAGTAATATTTACAGTTGAAGCTTCACGAACAGCAAGAAAGGGCACAGACATGCACATTCTTACAGATTGTGTTGAAGTGGCTTAAAGAGATGCTTTCAGTTTAGGCTAACATGTTCTAATTTGTATTGAAAGAGACTGGAAGTGTCAACAGGGTCATTTGCCACATCCCAGCGAATGAGAAGGGAAGCTCCTCTTTACAGAAGGATGATTTTGCTCACGGGCATCAATCCTTGAACCCTCCTACAGAGTTTGTGAGAGCCTGTCTTTGTCCAGGCTGTGCAGTTCTGTCATCTGCCATGCCTACAATTCTGGAATATTTAACAACGTCAAGGCTCCCCTGCTTCTGCCTGCACCCACAACACCGGTTAGGCAGGACAGGCTCCCAGGGAACTGCCTGCTTAGGGACACAGGTGAGGGTTCCCAGAGCAGGAAAAATGAAGGTGTGAGGAAGGGACATGGACTTGTCTGAGTGTAGCAATTATTCTGCAAGCTCAGAAGCAGCCTGCAAAGTTACAGAGAGTTTCCATTAAGGGGAAGTGGCTTAGGTGGCCCTTGTCCTTGTCCCTGGCAGCCCCTAATGCCACTCTATTGATACAGATTAGTCCTGTATCCTAGGACAAAAGAGATTTTGGATCCAGAGTGCAAACCTTGCTAATCTCTTGCAGGTCTCTGGAGGCTGAGGACACAGCCTGCTGGGATCCACTTGTGCTGGCTGGGCTGGTTTTGGCAGGGTGAGGCAGAGGGCTGTGGCAGCGTCCCCTTGGCTTCCTGAGGAATGTCAGGAATGGCACCACAACTGCAGACACCTTCAATCCTATTTATGCACCTCAGGTCCTGTCATGTGCTTCCTGTGTAGAAATAGAAAGGACACCAAGAACTGAACCAGCTTGAAAATTAGACAAATACTGTAGCTTTTTGTGTCTGCCTTTATTGGCCAGCACTGATCCACTCTTCTGGGGACAGCCATTGTCCTTCAAGCTAACCTGGCTTCTTAGGCACACTTGAACTCTGTTCTTTAGTTTAAAGAATCATTTTAAGGCCCAGGAAAAAATAGTTAATGGCCAGAATAAAAATATCTGGATTATAAAACCTAAACTGATAGTGAAGAACAATGTTCACACCTATTCCAGAGCTTGGTCATGTTTAAGAAATCTTATGGCTTTTACCTTTGAAATGCATTTGTGTGTTATTGTTTGAGGCTGACAAAACACTGGAATTCATCTATAGTGCTGTCAGAAATTACACTGTGGTACAAGGAAAAAGAACATGACTGATGGATAAAGAGATGCATCACTATTGCATTTTTGCCATTATTACCTCAGACAGAAAAGACTGGGGTGGATCCAGATGCAGAATGAGCTTTAAAAATCTCCTTCAGTTACAGACTGGTCACCTGTATTTTACCACAAACATCATAACAATTATTCCAGGAGACATTATTCTTCCATTTAAGTACATGCTCTGTGTCAATGATGTTATCTGTAAAAGCAATAAATTCAGTCATGGCAGTAAAATGTAATTAGAGTATTTTTCTGAGACAGAATTGATTTTGGGTAGGCGCATTAAACTCATGTGTGAAAAATAGGCTCTGGAGTTGCACAACTAAAATTTTAAAGGACTAAGTTTGCAAATAAAGATATTTCCTCACTTAGAGGAGATTAACTTTTTGAAGACTGCACTGAAGCATTTAGGAGTCAATGAAGAGGAGGCTAAAGTGACGGGAACACAGCGGTATTTTTCATGGGAGGAGAGAGGGGAGGGAGGCAGAGATTTGTGGGCTGACTGCCATCACTCAGCATTAATTTCCCATCGTGGTCATGAATCCGCCGCGGTCACGGGCGGCCGAGCAGCAGCGGAGAGGGCGAGGCAGGAACGCACTCCTGATTCCAGGGCCTGCTTTGCGACTTCATCTGATGCACAAGGCCATGCCTGGGTTCTCATTTATTTCCCTCCGTGGCGTGGAGCCGCTGACCGTGTTTCAGTGTCTCCTGTGACAGCAGAGCAGAGCTCTGGGGCTGTGCTGGAGCCCCTTCAGAAGGAGCACCGCTTGTCACACGGGCTATCAACGCCTTTCCAAATGAGTTGCACAAGAGGAGCTCTTCAATTGCGCTGCGTCTGTAATTGCAGCAGCCTGTCAGAAAGGATTTGCTTCTACTCGGGTGTTTAAATAAGAATCTGATACTAAAAAACACTTCTGAAATTCCTATCCTTAGTGGAAGAATTTCGGTATATTATTGTTGTGTTTATGCCTGCTAATACATTTCGATGCTAAAAAATTTCATAGTATAGGAACGCATTAATCTTTTTTTAAAAGTGGCTTTTTGAAAAAAAGATATTTTTAAACTGCTTCTTCTTGAAAAACAGTAGCTTAATACAAACAAATGTTTGGAAAAAGTTCAAAAAGAACTGATTAAAGTTAAAAAAAAAAGAAAAAACTCAACAAAGTGCTTCTCAGGAGCTGCTGGGAAACAATCTAGTTACCCCATGCACTTTCTATAATGGGAGAAATTCCAGAATCTAACTAGAGAAAAAAAAGAGGATCTACTTTCTCATAATTTCCTATAACGCTGTCATCTGTAACCGTTTTGCCCTCATAGGATAATTGTGTCAGATTGAGAAGAGGTGCTCCCAGTGCCATTTCCCCAAATCCATCCCTTCTATTCTGTTCCACACAGATTTACAAACTGTCAATGCCTGTTGTGTGGAGTACATCATCCAGCAGCACATTCAGCAGTGTGACTGATACCTCCTGATGCATCATTTGTTGTTTTATGCCTTCTCTGGGGAGAGTTCTGTGTGCAGGGCTCTGTTTTAATTGTGGGTTTATCTGGTTTGTGAGTAGTTGTTCCAGCAAAGACAGGAAAACTGGTCAGATCAGAAAGCCCTTTTAAACTGAAATGGCTGGAAATGCCACCCAGTGGAAGCTTTGATGCAGTTTAAGGAATATGGAAGGGCATTTCAAATTATGTTCTGGACCAGACAAAAAATTTTACCCTGCAGGAGTGGAAAGTAAATAATCTGTGTAAATAGTGTCAGAGTCATTCTACTATAACTCAATAGGCAGCATGAATGATCCTGGTTCTGCCACTAAAGAAATGGAGAGAGCTACATGGCTCCTCCTGCCAGGTGCATTGTTCCTCTGCTATGCCTGTTCTGTTTGGATGAGCAAAAAAGCCCCTAAATTCACTTTATGTAAGTTCATTTCTTCTACTTGCAAAAGCATAAGGAAAAAAAAGTTCCTATTCCTCAGTTACATTTATCTAAAAAACCTATGTTTGCTTTTTTGCAGGACAAGCCCTCATTCACCAAGGTAAGACGCACATATATTTAACTGTTTTAGCAGCAGCTCCAGTCTGCAAGGAGCCTGATGTCAACAAAAATGCAAAGGATGATACCTATCCACCAAATACAATAAATTACACTCATTTAGCTGGAAACTCCACACATGGTTTTCTGGGAAGGAAAATGTACATGTGGCAAACAGCAAACTCAGCACCACAAAATACAAATGGATTGGGAGCTATTTAAAACTTACTTCTCTTTCTTATAACCAAGATACACTGGGGGGGAGGGGGGCAGGGAGGGACAGGAAGATAATCCTGGCACAAGTCAAACAGGACAAAGAGTTTAAGAGAGGAGAGTGTTGAATAAACACTTCGAGGATTCAAAAGCCAGAGACTTCAAGGAAGGCACGTGTAGGAATGGACTGGATTAAGGAGTTGGGATCGGCTTTTGGCACCTGCTAAATTTTCCCTGTGAAACATAAATAACATGCAGCTAATTAAAAAGAAGAGAATCCATCAATCTGTGTTACAGTTTCAGGACAAGATTTGTTACTCTGTTCATAACATTCTTCTTAATAATGACACCCCAACCTTGATTCATGTTTAGGTTTCAGACAGCTATTGGTCCTAGCCCATATTCATCTGTCTGAGAAAATACTGGTTTGTTTTGGCACAGGAAAATTCTGTTTCTGCCAGGCTGTGAGACCTGCCTAACCTGCACTGTGCTGCTTCAGGCTCCATTTCAGCACCTCTGCTACCACTGCTCACAGGAATTGTATCCTAAAACTTTCCATGAATGGTATTGAACAAAGACTGAGCACAGAAAATCACAAACCACAGCCACATCAGGTGAAACAGAGCAAAGTCTGAGCTTGCCGGGGCTGGGGCTCTGGAGCGTGGAAGTGCCCAGTCCCACTCACAGCATCAAACCTTCCTTGTTCCTCAGGGCATAGGACCACTCACACTGGTAATCAGGAGACAAGAATCTAGACCCCTGTAAGTCTGAAAATCTTTCCACTTTCACTTGCTGCCATGATTCTGGCAATAAAAGACACTGTTTAGGGAATTCCAAATACACTTCAGCTTCAAATCACAAGAAAGAAAGATTTTTAATGGAAGGGAAAGGTGCTGGCTCCCTGAATCAGAAAATTCCAAAGTTAGTCAAAGAATATTTTAGAATGGGCAGGAGCTACAGCTCAGATCTCCGTCAGCTGTAGGCTCTTCCAGGGAAGGAAATACATGCTGATGTAAAAGGGAAGTACATATATGATTAAAGCAGAGCCCTTGGGGAAAAATGGATATCCAGAAAGGATTGTTTCTGATGCAAGGAGTTATTTTGGAGAAGCTGAAGTTGCCCTGGAAGATGTATGCTTCACTTTAGGGAGTCTGTGAGGTTTAGGCCTCTAGGTCAGGGCAATATTACCAGAGGTATTCAGCCACAGAAAAGCTAAACAGAAGTTGAAGGCAAAGCAAGACAGTGTCTGAAGCAAGACATGATAAGCTCCAGCATTAATATTTTTAGTTTCATGAGCTGAAATGCTGTTCCACACACCACATTAGTAGCTAACCCTCAGTTCTATGCTCTTGCACCCCACAGAATGAAAGTATAGGCAAGTACTTTGGTTAATACAACAAATGCTGGTGTGTGAAGGGCGTTGAGGTCAGCCCCTAAGAGCTGGGTGCAGAGGCAAAAGCACGGGGAGGCAAAGGAGGGGAGCTCCAGCAGAGATGGAGCACAGGCAAGTCAGGAGGGAAGATGTGACCTCCTCACCGAGTGCTGGGGCTGAATGCAGAGTGTGGCAGGGACAGGGGGCTCACGGAACACTTGTGCACTCAGGCAGTGTTACAGCAAGAGTTAACAGGGCTGGGGCTCCAGCCTGGAGAGCCTGGAGAGCTTCTGCCTCCGCTTGACTCAAACCTTTCCAGGTGTGCCTGAAAGGAGCCTTGATGGAAAGGAATGGCCTGATGCAGATTAACCACATTGTTCACCACACCATGTGGAGACACTTGAGGGCAGAGATAAGAGAACTGAAACTGGTTCTTGCATAAAATATAAGTACAGGTGTATAAATCTGCACATATCTGCTTCTCTGCTGTGCATTTCCCTCCTCCAGGTATACGCTTTGCCACGCAAGGAAAAGAAAAGAAAGAGCCACAGGTCTGGGTCAGAGGAATAGTTTGGTATCCCCGAATGTTTGATTCAGGAAAAGCAAAAGTTTTTTAGAGATCCTTATGACTTCAGACTGAGTATTTTTAACAAAGCTAGCTCCTATCCTCAGGATAAAGGGGGTAACTTTATTAGCAGATCTGAGTAAAAACAATTGATCAGATACTCAGTACTACTCCAGATTCTTGAAACCAATGAATTCTATTTCCAAAGGATTCCTCTATTCAAAAGCTTCTCCGTTCCCCTTTTCTCTCCTTAAACAGAGGACCTGAGCAGGGCTGGACTCTAGTCACCAGAACAGCCCTGACTGGAATTTTGTGCTAGTGAAGACTTTAATTAAGAGTCTTTAAAACTGTCTGGAAGCTGCTCAGCAAAACTGAGCAGATCCAGTTGATCTGGATGAGGTAACCGGGGTTGCAACTAAAGCAGTTTTTAAAAATACCATGATTCTGCTCTGAATAAATCTGCCTCACAAAATAATGTACTTTCTGTAAAGTATTAGGAAATGGGTTTCTGCTGGCTAATTGGCTATGTCAGAAATATTATTTTAAATCAAGCAAACCACCAGCTTTCAGAATTTTAGAGAGGTAAGAAACTGGTAACTGGTTCAAAAATAGGTATTGTGACATATAATAAACTTTGGTATTTTCAGAATTTAATGTAAAATTGTTTTAAGTGTGTTTGGTTCTTCTTGCTCTTGTGGAAGACACTTTCAGATATTCTAGAAGTGCAGAAATTGTGATTATAGAGATAGTTGTGTCTTCTACACTGGCATTTTAATCTTTACTTACCCAGCTGGCACACAGAAGGGACGTTATTGTAGTCACAAATTAGTCCCACAATCACATGTCTAAAGAGTTCTAAAATTTGGCTGTGACTGTCTATCCAAGTATGTTCAAAAAACAAAAAATGGAAAAAGAAAAATAAGTGATTCTACCTGTGTCAGTCTCCTGCTTTTATTTTCAAATGAGCAAAAGCGATGAAAATCTTCACTTGAGCTTGCAGGCAGGCTCTGACCACTGAGCTCTAGCAGAGGAGAGAGGTTTTAAAACAAAGAGTAGGAGGAGCAGCAGTCCAGCAGAACTGCAGGTTGGGATGTGCCCTGCCCAGGAGCTTGCTGCTGTGACTCACAGCACTGATATTTTATTCACATAAAGCACTAAGGGCCTGATTCTTCACCCAGAGCCATTCAGCTTAGAAATTGCTGTGGCTTAAAATCAGTGCAATTTTGTGAAAAGCAAACCGAGCTCTTAGAGCACCATCCAGCACAGTGGAGTGATAAATTATATAACATTAACAAATCTTCTAACTCTTTGGTAAATGAGAACTTGATGACAAAGCCTCCAAAGGCTTGGCAACTCAGATAAGTGCCACAAAGCCAGCATGTTTATTCGCAGATTATCTGAATTATTCAAACCTCTTGGGTTTTCAAAATTGAGCTGGAAGTCTTGCACAGACAGACTTTGCCAACTGTGTGTACAGTAATGAGAAAAAAATATTCCCAGAGAAATTTCCCATGACTAAATAAGCTTGGTAACAACAGCAATTCTTTTTCTTTACATGAAATGATCTTGTCATTCAAGTAGAACTGTGGTGAAAATGCTCCTGAAACAGCTCCTTAGAGCAGTCCAGAGGCAAGTGGACTCACAAGTGAGGAAAAAATTCTTACAATTAGGAAAAACTATTGAAGGGGACATCCATTCTCACAACGAGATTTATAACAACCCACCCTGACGTGGAGAGGACCAGCAGTGGAACTGCAGCCATGAAAGAGCTGCAGTCCTTCACTCCTGCACAGTGTTAATTGTGGCACTACGTGGCTGATCCCTGAATTGTCTGGTTGATCCCTGAATAATCTACTGCATCCTGCTTGGAGCAGAATTAATTATGACAGCTAACACATATGGCTGACTCAGATGAACAGGTTTGACTCTAAATGTTTCAAGAATATGAAGTAAAATATGATTGCAACCAGTAAAGGGCATTTTTGATGCCCGAGAGAAACTGCCAATATTTCCCAAAGCTATTCCTGCAATTTCTACCACCACAACTCTTGATTGCTTTTAATAGGAAGAATATGGTGCAAAGTCTTGCTTAAAATCTTTTCACCCTCTTGTCAAGCTTCTATAACAGCAACTGCTTCTCTTTGCACCTGTGAAGTACTCCAGAGTCACTTAAAACTTGGTCAGAAAAAGTTTAAGAACACAAGATGTATTCAATTTTTTTCCAAATATGTTTTACAGAGTAGAACTGTCGGGTGGTTTGGGGGTTTTGTTTGTGAGTTTTATTAAGAGAATAGGATTGAAAGTGATGAAATATATCATTTGAGTAAAAACTTACTTGAACAGCCGAAACCTGATAATACCAGAATCTAGAATATACTTCTCATTATAGACAAATCATCAATAATAATTCTCTTGTAAAGGGAAAATGTATTTTTTTTGTTAAGAACAAAAAAAAAAAATAAAAAAAACTTTTCTGCTTTAGTCATAAATCAGAACATTTTGTTGATGTTCAGCTCTGAGTTAGGTTTTAGGTTATATGACCAAGGGGTCTGACCTGCAATTGTCACTTCTCTGATTTCAGGAATTCCTGGATTTAAACAATTATTTTGCTCCATTTTAAAATGATCCACAGAGGGAGCAGTGGAGGCTGAATGCAGAGGACATAATGAAAGCAATAATAACTGTCTTTCTTTGTTCAAGAAGGTAAATATTAGTTGTAATAAACAGATCTAGAAAGTTCTCAGTTCTTTCCAGCAAACTAAAATTTCATTTTCCAAACCTTTTACCGTGATATATTTATTTAGTTTTGAAATACTTATCTGAGTGGAAAAGAAACCTATGAATCTAATTCTTAATTTTGCATGGAGGTTCCATCACTGACCTCCCTGGATACAGAATCCAGACTGAGGAACTGATGGATTGTGGGGGGCTCCAATTTGCAATAAAACCATAAAAGGAGGTCACTGAGGCACAAGGTCAAAAGAATTTTTAGACATATTACGGGCAAGAATGATTGTTTTCATAAAAGAAAGGTTTCTCAAGCAATAAGCCTTGTGACAAAAAGATAATACTAATCAATGTGTTGTATCTAATGGGGTTCAATAACGAAATGCAGTTGCATTCCTTGTTTATTGTTCAACACAAACTACACTTATGAACCTACTGATTCAATAGAAATTATCAAGTGTCTTCAATAAACCAGGATCAGTGGGATCCAAGGGCTGTGTGAAACCTCATTGATGCAACATCCATGCTTCTTTTCCAACAGTAGGTTCACATTATTGTCAACTTTCAGATGCCTTCTGCTGCATGAAGGCAAGTTATGATGGAGTGAATGTGCTTCTCATTACTTAAAAACTCTGCAGTGGGGAATTTATCACAAGTATTTCTTCACTCTTACGAGTTTTGTGAATGGTGCCTGTACCCAAACCCTTTACAATTCTAGGACACTGCTCACCTCATCTGCAAGTAGTTGCTAAATTTGCAAATCCCTAGATTTAGCCTGACTTTAAGTATCCCCATATCAGGCATTAATCCAATATTTGATATGCCGATTCAAGTTTGATACAATTTTATTTGTAAATGAATAAAAAATCCACTTTTTAGTTCTTTCTTATATTGTGGAATACTTCTTTAGAAGGTTTTTCTATTAAGAAAAAATCCTAAATGTGCTCAAATACGCAGCAAAATCTCTATTGTCACTGACACAGTGGAGTGGATCCTACCAGATGTCACCAGCACTGGGATTTGGCTCTAAAGGGACGTAGCGGGTTGAATTTGTGAGAAATGGGTCACTCACTGGTATGAGGTAAAATATGTGTGTTATTTGTGAAACTTCCTTGTGAATTTACATCATGTTGTAGCCGTGTAGTAAGGAGGAGCCTTAGCATGCTAATATGTATTACTGAACACCAACAGAGCTTTCCAGAGCACCATAAAAGCTGAGTCACAAAACTAATGAGCTGTGCTAATAAACTTCGGCATTTGCGAAAATATGATTTAGCGAATGCTCTTTATTTTTACTTCATTCCTTCAGAGAAACGACTTCCCTCCCAATACTGAAATGATGATATAAAGAATTTATACTGCAATGAATCATCTTCTAAAATATTTGTGTGTCATCTCAAGTTTAAAAAAAAAAAAAAAAAGTAAGCTGTAAAAGATATCCAATATGACTTCTTTACACTAATGAGGTCAACAGAATACGTTAAGTGCATCACAATGCCGTAATGGAAAAAGCATGTGGGTATTTGTAATATTTTCAATAATGCATGGGAAATATATTATAGAAAATTCATTATTCATGCACTTTTCTCCCACACGTACCTGAAAGTGGAATGGTTCTCTTTGCCTTGAGGATTGTTGAAATGGCATGTTCTGTTCCTAACTCTCTTGCCAAGTGTACAGTCAGTCAATCACATGGCACCTTGGCTTGGTGGATAACTCATTTCCTTTAAATCTGAGGGTTTTCCTCCTTTTTCTGGATACTTGAATAGAAATTAGAGATTTCCATTTCTCTGCAGGTTAATTTTTCAGACTAAACCTACAGAACTGGCTATTAGTCATGACTTCTCAGCAGTAGTTGTAGGAGGGAAGGAAGTTTGGTGTTCAAGGAGCCACGGAAGTGTAGAATCCCCTGAGCTGGAAGGGACCCACAAGGATCACCCAAGTCCTACACCTGGCCCTGCACAGGGCAGCCAGGGATGGATACAGATATTAACACAGCCAGCTTTCCCACCAGGATCTCTCTGTGATTCAGCCAGGTGTGGGTTGTGAAGCAGCATTGCAGGAGGAAAAGTCCACCTATAAAATGCCACTTTCAGTAGCAGCATTCAATTCTTACCTTCACACTTGGAATTAGAACTGTGGTTCAGGATTAACTCAAATGCTGCAGTCTACCAAGGACTGCTTGCTTTGCTTTCAATGAATGTCTAAAAAAGGCAGTGGTGAATTATTGCTCCTTCTGCATCAAATGGCATTATCATGTAAATAAAACTCTGGTGCATTTTTTATTCATTAATAGATGGGGCTGAATAAATTTTAAGTTTCTGGACTCTTTGTGGGAAACGCCATCCTGACCAGCAACTACTTATAAGTAAAACATGAATTTTGCAAATAGTTTCAACCTGAATGTGGTTTTTTTTTTTTTCCAAAATATTTAAAATCTTGAGCTTGGGGCTAGCTAAAATGGCTCTTTGTTTGTTTTTAATTTCAGACAAGGAATAATGTGCTTTTCCTACAGCCTTAATAATGGTCCTTCAGGAAGCTCAGTATCCCAGAGAAGCTTCCTACAGGATTTTGTATTTCTGTGCCCTTTATCTGTGACACAGTGAGCAGGATTTGGTTCCAGGAGAGCTAGCAGGGCTTTCACCTGGCTACTGCTACTCGGGAAAGTGTAAATTGTGAAGAGACAATGAGGTCAATGCTGCTGTCAGTGCAGTGCAGTTGACAGGTAATTGATAGATCCCATAATCCAAAATGGATACATTTTTGAATCAACAGTTTTCAGGCATTTGTTTTTGTGCTGTTACCAGTAAAAGCTTTCAGGTTTCTGGTCCATAAGACTAATGTTACAGAGGATTACCAGAAAAGAAGCTTACAGAAACACTCTTGGCCTCTCCACCTCAACAAACAGGCTTGGTCACCACCTCACCTACCCCCAAGCCCAGATCAGTCAGAAATAGGCGGGGTGCTGTGGGCCTGGTATTTCTGAGTCTGAGGGATTTTAGCTTGCTGGTCTTTTCCCAAGGGAAAAATCTCTCAGGAAANAGCGAGCAGAGGGGCCAGACCTGCAAGCACCGACTGCCCTGTAGGACACAGAGAGCTGGGCAGAACACAAGGCACAACAGGGGCTGCAGCAAGCAGCAATACAGAACAGGACACAGGGAAGGGCTTGCAGGTTCTGTGCAGAGGGTTTGCTTCAGAGCCGTCACGCCGAAGATGATTTGTTGCTGCAGTGCGTGGGTTAGACCCCTTGCACCATTCCTCAGAAAAGAAAGATATTTTCATTAAATCATAAGGCATCACCTAGGCTTTTCTCTTCTTTTAATAACTGTTTGCCTCACTGCAGCATAAAACTCTTTTCACCACCTACATATCATTCGGAGTGAAGCAGCTTTTACAGCAACATCAATAATGAACATTAAGATGGGATAAAGGTACGTAGCTCATCACTGGCTCTTGAATGAGACCAGCAGGACTTTAAGCAGTCTGGGTGATTGATGCTTTGTCACAGCCTTTTGCCTAAGGATGCTGTAAGACAACAAAGACAGGAGCTGTGCTATCCTAATGCCAGACACAAACAAATATGAAAGAGCCCGTTAAGTACGTGCAGGTCTTGGCTCTTCTTGGCTCTTGACATTACATGGTTCTTGTAACCATAGCTGCAAATCAGGTTAGAGCAACACCAATTCTCTGGGGAAAACAAAACAAAACAAAACGATCAACACAAAACACAGAATCTTAAACATATGTAAAATGATTAATTGCATAACTAATGTGAGTTCTGGTAGCAATTTCAGAAGTTGTTGGAACAAGCACACCGTCTCCCAGGAATATCACCTATTCCACTCTTGGCTTCCTCTAAAGCCCACGTTTGACCAGGGCAGCTCTGCCTTCTGCTGTCACTTGTTGAGGACTTGTTTTTTGGAAAATTCCTGAACTTAAGAAGATTTTGTAAGAAATAAATCCACACTCTGTACTGAAGCCATTAGTAAGACTATCCTCTATCTAAAATTCTATATGTCAAAGCTAGTCTGCCTAAACCAAACTTATCTCCTGCACTTTACAATAAAATAGAGATTTAACACCCTGCTGGGCATTCAGCTTCCCCTGCACGTCCTTGTTTGACCCTCCCCTGGACTCGAAGTGTAAACCACTCCTTTATCTTGTGGGGAGGGGAGGGGA
>VYZR01045160.1:47568-69737 GCA_013400675.1 Oxylabes madagascariensis
GAAGGGAAGGGAAGGGAAGGGAAGGGAAGGGAAGGGAAGGGAAGGGAAGGGAGAAAACTTTCTATTCCTGTCAAGTTGTTGACCAATTTCCATCATACCGATGAAAATCATGAGTTTTAAACAAACAACCTAAAAATGTGCTTAATAAAGTGAATCACTTTCTCACCAAGGTAACAGTCCCTGTGTGTGACCTTGTAGCCTCACTGAGCGAGACAGACAATCTGTTTTATCTGAGTGGCTCTCTCTTTCTGCTAACTTCCCTCTGTTTCCACCCACATAATTTATTTTTTAACAGAAGAAAATAATTTCCATTTTAAAGTTATCAGACTTGCTTTTCACACGACCCATTTTTCATACATAAGTTTCTAAATCAGAACCACAGCTCTCTGCATCTCAGAAAATAACTGACTCCTTCTTTCTCTCAGGTAAGATACTGATTCTCTTTTTCCTTTCCTAACAGATTATTTAACCATTTTGCTGGCCCTGTGCTTGTTTCTTCAGCGATTCAACATCATTACTCTAGCTCCTTCCAGTGGTAAATCATAATGTTTAACAAGAACAGAATAGAGCTTTTAATATGTCTTTGATCAGTGTCCCTTCCCTATAGCAGCCAAATGTGTGTCTTTTAAAGCAAGACTTTCTGCTTGTCCTGCTTACATCAAAGATAAAGAGTAAATGAAGCTCAAAGGTACAGCTCAGCTTCATTCACAATTTCAGCACTTTTTGGGGAAGAAGGTAGTGCTGCTATTTCATCTCAAAGCTTTTGACTTCTTTTTTGTGTGGTCTGACGCTGCGAGGGTAAGAGCACAAACAGGGTAACAGCAAATCTATGTGTCGGCTAAATAGAGTTTGCCTAATTCAAAAAGGGGAGCAGCAACTTGAAATAAATTCATGGCTCATAGTTCTGATAATTATATGCTTTTTGAAGTATTGTTGCAAATAAAGGGATAGAAAAGCAATCAATGTGTAAGGATCAGAAGAAGATACTTTAATATTTCCTCATTTACATTCATATATATTTGAGAAACCCTGTGTGAATTGAAAGGTGGAGTCTGAGCTCATCTGTGACAATCCCAAATTAAAAAAAAAAAAGAGAGAGAAACAAATCCCAAAGATACATACAAAACCAAAACCAAACCAGAAAACTTCCAAATACAACATATGAGTTATAAATGCTAAAAAACGGCTTATGAAGGGAATTCTGGGAACATGTTGTAGGAGAAATTTGCAGTACTGAAATTTGGAGTACTGACTTTGATTACAGTCCTGAAAAATATTAAAGTAAGATAAATTTGTTAAAGAAGTCAAATCAGAAAGTGAAGAAACAATTCATTAAAGAGCTGTGGGCACATTAACAAAATCCAGCAGTTCTGCAATCACAGCCATAAGCTGTCAGCAGAGAATATATGTGATCATTTATTTGATTATAAAGTACCTAAGAGTGTTCAGCAGGTCAGATTTCTCAGCCAGCTGAATTTTCTAATAGCTCTTCTCAATCAAGGGATTGTGCTGCACAGTGGAACACTGAGCCCAGGCATGATGATGATGGAGGTCACTGACCCATCTATTTAAATAAAAAAAGGACTGTGCACAGCAGCTCTAGAAATGCTACTTCCTACAGGTTTCTGTTCAAAATCTTTGCTTTTGCTGTTAACATATAAATTTTGGCCCTTGCCATTAGGTGCCATGGCACAATAAACTGGAGTTGAGCAAATATGTAACGAATCATTAGTCTGAACAGTAATTTGACCTCTGCACAATTCAGAACCCAATTTTTCATAAGATTATGCAGGGGCTTAAGTCTGTCTGAATGTGGAATGCTATTGCAATTAATCACCGGGAGCAAGTTGCTCAAGGGAATCAGGGAAAGAACATTTACACCATGTCTTATAATTGGTTGAATTTGTTTCTTACTAATCAGACACTACATAGCATTTTAGTATTAGTTATGTGTAAATTGAAAAGAGCTGGCTGCCCATTTTGTTGCACCATTCCCATTTCTCTTCCACAAGGAAAATTTTTCTTAGTTAACTCTCTGGTCTCTCCAAACAGAGGTTATGATCAAAAATAACAACCCACACAAGGAATTGTAAATCATCTGTTGTACTAAACGGCTTTGGGGGCAGATCCAAAGAAAGATGTAGATTTGTAAATGGGACTCAAATACCCAATTTCCCCATGAGTCCAAAATCGTGGTCTTGGAAACTTGCTCAGCTGGTGCTAGAGAAGAATTAACTCCAAAATTCCTCTCTCTTTATTTTAAACTTGAAGGTGCAGCTTGACCTGGCCTGAGCCCAGAGCTCAGCCTGCAGCTGCCCCCCACCACCCGCCCCAGGTGAGTCCCTCAGCAGTGTGGGGAGGCAGAGGGAGGGCCCAGCCCACACAGACTGGGATGGACACTTCAGAGAGGATTCTGGTTGCTCATTTACCCAAAACAGCTGCTGAGGAATGGCCAAAGCTGCACGGGAATGTGCCCATAACCCCTCTGCTCACCCCTCCCTGCTGCATTTCCACTTTTTGTTCCTATTTACTTCAGTCACCCTCCTCTCTTCGTCATTAGAGCCATTTTTAATAAAACAACAAATTGTCGAATTCTCTCTGTGCTGAACAGAAACGAGTCTGGAGGCTACCTAATATCAGGTTCTCAATTCAGTTCTCAGGGCAAAGGGTTGCACGGCTCTAAGCCAGAAACTGAACCTTCCAAAAGCTTCCTGTCTACAGTTTTAAAGAGGTGCAATTGCCATCTTTGAAACCTTAAAGAACAGTTGAGGAGATAAAATCACTGGGTAGGGAAAAAGCAGAAACCACCAGGTTCCATCTGGCTCCTCACGCTGCGCTCCGCTGAAAAGTCTGGCAGCAACGAGGGGAGGGTGCAGAACAGCTTGAAAGGTTAGAGTGTGATTAATGGGATGATGTGTGGGTGCCACGTGGTAATCCCCCTGCACACCACCCAATCCAATTTGGCCTATATCATGTTGTAGAAAAGATTTAAATAGTCTTTCAAGGCCAGAAGAATAACATTATTGCAGTCCTCTATTCCTCCTCAATACGATTATCTCAAAAGTAGATTTACTATGGAGAAAGGGTTTCAATTACAACTAGAAATCAGTTAAAATAAAACAGTCCTCCACCCCAGTGCAAACTCATTTGAAGAGCTGTTTATTTGTGAGTTAAACTATTATTTTCAGACAGGGTGTTTCAATGAGGCAAGCTGAAATTTAGGAATTCTGTAATGGTAAAATACAAGCTGTTAAAAATTGGTTTCTCTACTAAATGAAGAACTTGTAGAGGAAATTGCAAAGAGGGGAACGTGTATGATATTGTCAAAAACCTTAACTAATGAGCATTTTTTAGAAAAAAAGAGTTGGTCATAAAAAGGGTATTTGAAGAGCTTAAAGAGAAACTAGTTAACACATCTAACTGGGGTGGGGGGAAGTATATATTTAGACACTTTTTTTAAACCACAGTCTGTTTTCCTTCTGGCCTTGTTCTGTTCATGGACCATGTTAATTAGAGTGCCAGCAGTGGCCAGAGCCTTGTGCATGCATTTGGAAGGAAACAGCAAGAGTGGGTTTGGCCATTTAGTAATCCTTTAGTAATCAGAATTAATTTACCTGAAGAAACATCCTGTGCATCTGGGGCCATGCATAGAAGACTTTTTTTTTTTTTCCTTTTTTACACAGCAGTTTATGATTAATTTTTGTCTCTGAAATTGTTTGTAAAAAAATATGTTTTGACATCTTTAAGAATATGTTATTTAAGATGTATGGTACTGCTCCAAGAGATCTTGAGCATTGGTGAATTCAATGCAGTAAGTTAGAGCCATGTATTCCAGCAATATATGGAAGAAAAAGAGGGCTAGGTAAAAAAGGAGAAAAAAAAATCCCAAAATCTGTTACTGTGCTTACTCAAGTTCTTTTGGGGTTGTGGTTGGAATATTATGATGGTTTTATTTTTTGTTAAAATGTCCCAATGAAACTGAACGTTACTTAGGCTTGAATTTACAGGGGTGACTAAGTGATCTTTTGATCCAGATTTCAGATATGATGTATTTCTTCATCCTGTACAAAACTAATTGCTGCTGCAAATTAAACTGCCACTTTTTTCCCTTCCGCTGCAGAACATTTATTTCTCAGTCCCTCTGAAGTCCAATTTTCCTTATTTCTTTTAACTCTGTTTTGCATCTTCCCTCATTATTCAATCAGCTTTCAATCCATGACCTACAGAGAATGTGAGAACTTTCAGTGTCTGGTTAATGAAGGTCCATGAGATGTGGAGATTCCTTTATCATTGCAGTGCTTGTTCCCTGTGGTCAGCTGAATTTGAATATTTTGTTCTTCAGCATGTATTTGCTGTACATTGACACATCTTGCAAAGCTTAATCTTTCCATTCAAAATGCACTTGAAGAAGAGTAAATCCAAGAGAATAAAACAGTCACCTTTCTCATGCAGTTTTGTAAGAGTTGGATCTGCCACTGGCAAACAGCAGACTATGGATTCCAAGAAGCACTGAAGTACTCTGACCCCTTGAGACCTTTAAAAAATGTAAATCTGCATGGTCTTGGCTTTTAAAATGGGTGCAACTGTTACAGAAAGTATTCTGGTAAATATGCCAGTGTTAGTCTTTTAAAGGATTTAGCTGTAGGGTTTCATTTAATTTTATTTTTTTGTACATAGCTGGTTTGAAGATCTTTGGAGTCATTTAATATATGTCTTATACACTTCATTCTTTGGCCAAAATGTAAATAAAATTCCTGTACTCGCATTAACTATCAATATTGATCTGTTGTCTATTTGGATCTGTTAGCGATTCCTTTAAAACCGTGCATACATATAAAATTTTTGAAATTAAAATATAGATATCATATCTATATATATATATGTATGTATGTATGTACATACACACACAGAGAGGAGGTGAAATATCCTGAGCCAAATATTGGAGTGGTGAATTTCTGCTTGTGGGTCACAACTCTGCGTTAGTTGCACTTGTCCAATTTGTAAGTGCACTTTGTAGCAGGATTGAATGTACACCCAGTAGTGCCCCATTTCCTGCTCAGCCTGAGAAGCAGGTGGGAGCAAAGAAGGGAAAAGGTTCTTGGGGAACGACATGGGCAAACAGAAAGGTAGATGGTATTTTTATGAGATTACAGCCTTGCTGCTGCCTGTGTGCCTCAGAAACATCACCAGAAAAATAGATGTGCAGCCACAAGAAGGACAAGATTCCCTAAATATTTATGAACCAGGATCAGTAATCTAATTTGTGGGCTTGAAATGCAAGGAGGGGTTATAGGTCTTTGTCTGAGGCATCACAAGTGCCGATCATTGAGACTCTTCACCTGAATGCTGCAAAAACCTGTGTTCTGTGTCTCAATTAAACATCTTGTATTGCTGCCAGTGGTAAGCAGCCCTCAAGTGCTGCTTTCCAGAGTGGGCAGCAAGAGCTGGTGTGTGCTTCTTCAGCACTCACAGAATGTGTCAGTGTGACATCATATGCCATGTCCTCTAATATTCCTTTTGGTGCTGCAGTATTATGGCTAAATTTGTATAGTCCCGGCTCAGTATTTCCTACCAAAAAGGATATAGAATATGTTTGGGTTGAATGAAATGGTAAATTTTCTTATGTCCAAAATATTACCATTTGAATGTTTTAATTGTAAAAATATTTCAGGCATAAGTAAGCATGCCTTTAAATAATATCAGTGAAAAAAAAAAAAAGAAATCTGATTAGCTTAGAAATCCTGAAAAAACCCCACACTGAAAGTATAAGCAATAATCCATCTAATTAGCCTTCTCAAAGGCAGTTTCTGAATCAACCTGGTAAAATACATATGGTTACATGTAACTCAGTGATTGATTCATTCATTCATTCATTTTTTTTAGCCATGTTAATGGAAAGCAAATAGTTTTTGGCAGCTCTGTGGTGTAACACATTGTTTTTTCCTTTTGGATCGTCAAAGTTATTATTTACATATGCAAATAACATTGCTAATTTCTTACAATAACGTATAAAGCCAGTGTGAACTAAACTGTGCTAAAAGGTGTATCTGATTTTTAAAATTTGGGCACACAGATTACTAAATGAGGAATTCTACTTCTATTTAAAATTAATTGATTTGATTTGGGAACTGGTCGATTTGTACCTTTATAATAGAGGGACTACCATGACTTTTATTGTGAACATTGCAAAGTTAGTGACGATGAACTGGCTCTTCTGCACTCTTTGCTTTTTGACATAAAGTTTAATCTGACTGGTCTCATCCTGCAGATGGTAACTAATGGAGGGAGTAAAAATATTTACTCAGTAAACAGACGGTGAAAGCCAGTTTGCATGGCAGTATCCTTCCCCTGAGTCCTTAGGGTATTGTCACAGGATTGGAAGTGATCAATTAAGTATCTGGGCAAGGTATTGCCGATAGCTCAGCCATGGCAGAGCTCCATCCAGCTCTGTGTCATAGCTGGCATTTTTCATGAGGCTTCTCTGCTTAGAACTTTCTCATTGGCTACAAACTCACTCTAAACTTTACAAAAAAAATACCCACACAAGTAGTAAGGTTTGGGGTTTTTTTTCTTTTCCTTATAGATGTCATTTAATGAGCTTTTCTAGATACAATTTTCTGATTAAAATAAAGCTGATTAAAAAGTAAATTAAAAGTAAACTCCCAATGATTGTTTTATATTACAATGTTTTTAATCACAGCAGTGGTATCAGTTGGACACATGTTTGCACTGCACTCTCCTGCCTGCCACAGCCCTGGTGTTTCCCATTCCGTGCACCACCGAGGCCCTCAGCTGGTCTGAGCTGCTCAGCCTGGGCTGTGAGAACGAGACTCACACGTGAGCATTATTAAACACACAGCCTGACTCAAATTACAGCCTCTAATTTTTGTTCTGGGAAATCAGTATTCTTAATCAGCAGGGTTCCAGGTGCTTCCATTGTTTTTTGATTTCAGAGAACGGTATCAAAGCTGCTTTTTAAAATTTTTTAAAACCTAAGGTTTGAGGAAGGTAAATTACCTTTAATCTCCATAGACTGTCACTTAAGACATATAATTTGTTTGTCTTTTTTTAACCATTAAAAAGCAACTGAAACAGCTGCACTCTTTTTCATGGTTCTGTATTCTCCAAATCACTACCAATGCTTGAAAAGAGCCCACACACTGTGAGAAAACCTTGCATGTCAGAATTAATTGTTGCTGTGCCAGTCACTGTGAGTTATAGAGCTTCTTGTAGTGCAGCAGGAGCCTCTGTCAGGAGCACAGGGCTGTGCACGCTGGGCTGGTGCCAAGCCCTGCTGTGACCCCGCTGAACCCGTGCCAGAGTGTGCAAGGGCAGGGGTGCAGGCACTGATGCCTTGGGAGGGCTGGCCTGGAACAGAGACTGGACAGAGCTGGAGGATAAAGCAGGGATTTGTTGAAAGGCTTTTAGGATACACCTTGGGCAGGACAAGAGCCTGACCAGGGCTACACCCAAAGTGGACCCAAAATGGACACAAAATGGCAGGCTGGTCACAAGATCTCACACTTTTATAAGTTTTGGTCCATTTGCATACTGGGGTTTAATTGTCCAGTTACAGCTTCAGGTTGTGAGGTCTCGTCCTTCTTTTTCTTCCCTTCAGCCCACATTTGTGCTTTTGGACCTGAAAGTTGTCCTCGGTCTTCACCAGGAAAAGGATTTGTTTTGTCTCCTTACCCTGTGAAGAGCTGAGTGACACTGAATGTGAGGCTCAGAACTGCACCCCTGGGCAGCACAGAATCTGNGAACTTAAGTCTCTTTTGCCCTCTTTCTTCTTCCTTCTCTCTTACTCTCTTACTCTCGGGCTTGCTAAGAGCTGCGGCTGGCAGCTCTTTGCAAGGCCTTCTTTACCCACGACCCTTGCAATAAACTGCATGCTCCAAAACCAGCCTTGATTTCAGAGATCTCTCGTCACCATCCGTCCAGCAGACCAAACCCGTCTCCTACACAGGTGTCCATCGCCACACTCTGTGTCTCCTATCTTGGTTCTGCATTTTTCTCAGGCAGTTTCCCAGGCTTTTGGTTTCTATTTTCATCCTATAGTTGTCCTAGTGGCCTTGATGAATCCCTGCGAACCCTGAAAACATGACTGCAGGTGGCTTCTTATTTATAAACAGTTTGGCTGGAGCACAGAATGGCCGAGGTTGTGCAAACACATCACTGCACAGGGACAGCTCCCTGGGGGCAGCCAGAGCCCCAGCCGGGGCTTCACCCCAGCCCAGCTCTCCTCCCTTCCCTGGAGCCCTGGCACACCATGGGCTGGTCCTTAGGAAGAAACCTGCCTGGAAAGAGCTGATCGAGCTGTGCTTTCTAAAGGGACGCTTCTCAACTAAGCGCTTGAGCTTGCCTTAAGGTTGCCACAGCAAGCAAACAAAAAATATCAGACAATCTAGTGTGGAAATTAAAATCAAACTCCTGGTAGGTCTACTAGACACTAGGTCGATGTAACATCTCAGTGCTTGATACAATCATCTTGTCTGTGTCTGGGTTTGATTTCCCAGCACACCAGCTCCCTCTGCACCTTTATCTGCCGTGCAATGTCCCTGCCAGGGCTGGGACAGGCACCGAGGCCACGCCGAGCTGGGAGGAGCAGTGAGGCTCTTTTGGAGAGCTGCCTTTGAACTCTTGTTTTACAACCTTGCCTTCCCTCTTCCAGAAGAAGCTTAGTCAGAAAGGAAAATATTTTCCTGCCCTTATGAGCTGTCTGCCCCAGCCAGGCTGTGAGGAGGCTGCAGGGAAAGCTCTGTTCACCTGCCTGCTAAAACCGACACCACAAACCAAGTCTTCCTCTTCAGAGTTCTCAGAATTTTCCTTTACCATCAAAGCTAATATTAGGCATGCATCATATTCTGTATTTATGTCATAACAGAGCAAGTGTAAAGACACTGAACCTCTCCTTCCCAGGCTTATAGTCAGCGTAATCCTTAAATTAAAAAAAAAGAAAAAAAAAAAAAAAAGAAAAAAAAGAAAAAAAAAAAAAGGAACAAAATAACATATTCCTAGATCAGCCCTGTAGACTTTTTCTGACATCCAGCTGCATTATTAAAACTCTTGTTTATCCCAGAAGTCCTTCGCAAGTGCGTCTTATGGTGGAGGTTAAGAAAAATGAGCTTTCAAAAGGCAACTCTTTCTATGCATTTACAGCTCCTACGCTTTGTTCCTGTTAAGAAGGAGGAGGAGGAGGAGGAGACCAAGGGGAGAACTGGATGGATGCTGTTTTTCCCCTGTGAACTTCAGTGTCACAGCACAGAGGATGCCCAGCAGAGTGGGCTGTGGTGGGAAATGTGGATATTCAGCGGAGGCAGTGACCCAGAGAGGAGGTGCAGAGGAGCCCCGGGACCAGCTCTCTCTGTGCCCTTCTCCCTCTGCCATTGTGGCTGACATTTTTGAGGCCGAGGTCTGCTACAGCCGAGAGGTTTACAGCAGCAGGGCTGCAGACAGGAAATCTTATGACAATATAAAAAAGACATTCTGAAGGAAATGAGTGAGGTATTAAAACAGCCAGGTTTGGGAGCTTTTTGTTAGGTAGTTGCAATAAATTATTCTTTTGTGATACAGTCAAATGAAATATGTACACAGAATTCTTAGAACTTCCAAATATAAACAAATCATTATACTTTCCTTTGACTTAGAATGAAAAAGCTGTCAGGGTAGCTTTTGATGAGTACAATTGCACAATGCAACTACCAGACGCTACTGAAGTTTCATATACATTTTTACCTTATTTTACTAATTTGAAATTTTGACTCCTCTGTCACTTCCTGACAAATGGAAGCATTAAAAATAGGCTATGTCTTGCGTGTAGCTCTTCACTTTTTTTTTTTTTGCCTTTTTTTTTTTTGCAAGGGAACTGTACCATCTTTATGAATAACCTTTTTAGTACAGGAAATATTCTCAGTGCTCAGAGGTAACAAAGAGAGTGTCATTCCAGTAATTATGTGCTGTTTGCTGCAATTATAGCCCTCAACCTGTAATTCAATCTGTGTGGGCAGACCATACGTCCATGTGAAACTCCACTGGCTTAATGGGTTTTACACTGTTATAAAGAGCAATTTGCATGTCTTAGATTATAAAGTCAGGCTAATGTGCATATCCCATAAGCATTTAAGGACACATTCCTAAGATGACAAGCACAGAAATGGCACTAACATGAGTAATAAGTCTGTGTTTATCAGCTGCACATTTGCTCAGCAGTACTGAAAGCGTGGAGCTCATTGCCACAGGTTGCTGTGGAGGCAGGGAGGATAAATTAGGGTTAATTTCAGAGAGAGACAGTCCATCAGGGCTGGAAAGCCTCAGAATCAGGCTTTAGAAGGATATGTCTGGACAGAGTTATTTTGTGTGCATCCTCTTTCAGAAATCCACTCTCCAGTCCTCACTGAATACCTTCAAGTTTCAGCTGAAGTAAAAGGAAAATTATCAGCCTTTAGGAAGAAAACTGGGATACAGAAACTGAAAGCAGCTTGTATAGCGAAGGATAGCAAGACTTGAAAATAATGGAGATGGGGGAAATTCAAAGGATCTGAAATAGTAAATGAAAGAGCACAGTAGAAATGCAGTATTAGACTTGGTGGGGGTTGTCTTTATGACTTTTTATTGAAATAGTACTAGAAAAGAAGTGTGGGAAAGGCTTGCTTTATAAATGGTAGTCTACATTTAATTTTCAAAATTACAACTTTTTTTTTTCCAGAGGTCTCAAAAATTCCTCAGCTGAGAGTTTATCACCTGAAAAGAAAATAAGATTCTACGACTTAGTAAGCACCTGGGTTGTATTGTTGAGCAGCTGTTTTTGAAATCAAAAGATGCTTAGTGCTATTTGTAGTACTATTTGTAGTTTACCATTTGCTTGGAAGCTGTAATCATGAGGATGTGGTAAATAGCAAAGTTCATGTGTACTTACATTGTATGTCCCCAAAAGCCAAGGTACACCTGCAAAATGGAAAACACATTTATTGTTTAACGTGTTGGGAAGGAGCTGCTAAAATATTTAGCGATTTATTTGTTCTTGTGTAATAATGTGTTCTAAAGTAAAATGTGAATGACATCGGCCAAAACAGTTATTACAGAGCCTACAGGCACAGTTCTGAATTGGGAGATTGTACAGACCCATCAACAGCTTGCTGGAGTCTGACTGCAGATTGTCATTATCTGAGGCTGAAATTGTGGATCTGTCACTCTTTATCAGCCCTCATTTATCACACAAAAGAGGTGACCTGGGCACGACTTGGTTAAAAACCTGAGTCACTCTGTTTCTGCAGCAGGGGTGTATCTCTAGGTCAGCCCTGCCACAAGGCACTGCTCCTCTTTGCCTCTCTAAGATGTTTTCTTTTGGCAGAGTTTGCATTATTGGTAAAGCAGGAAGGAAAGCTAAGCCCAGAAATGGAACACAGTGTTTGAGAATGCAGAGCAAAGTAATAGCAGGGCTGGAAACTCAGAATTCTGACTCAAAGTCAGGCACTGAAAGGACTTAAATATCCTTTCATAAAAAAACAAAGCCTAAGACAAAGTTGAAATTGAAATGGCTTTCCATTGGTCTCAAACCTTGCAGTTTAAATATCTTTAATTTTTTTTCCTAATCTTTTTTCTCTTGTTCCTTTTTACTTTATCTACTTGGACCTTTCTGAAAAATGTAACAATTTTTAGGAGAAGCCTACAAGCTTTCTTAATCACATTCTGTTTTTAACAAAAGTAAAGAATGACCCAATTCTCTACTTTTCAGGATTAATAACTACCTTCTTGCTATTATATTTAAAGTATTAGCTCTGACACTTAATGGAGCGTTAGACATAAAGTAAAAGATGTGTCTGAAATGACTTAGGTGAAATTCTTCCTCTTCCTGCCACCCACTGTTGATGCAGACATTAATGTTTTTGGAAACAAGAAGACAGGAAATACTTATGCTAAGCATGGAAAGTAAGAAAAACACAATTTACTTTGAACACCTAAGAATCCGTTCTTAAGCAGCAGATTTTTTCCAGTCCCATTCTAATTAATTTTGTTAAACATATCAGAAATACTTCTTCCTCTGCATGATATCACAAAACTGCTTGATTTCCTTTTGCTGATTTTTTATGTCACTTTGGGAAAATAGGTTAGCTGTGGGATGCCTATACTGAAGTGCATAAGTGATCTCCTTTAGTCCCACAAATCTATTTGTTCTAAAATTGGGAGCAAATAACTTAAACTGTGCCATGAAGAAAATATAATAAACTATTTTTATATGTTCACTTAAGCTTTCTTTTTCTTAATATAGTCTGATTTTCAGAATCTTATTTTATGATGCAGAGGGTCCTATTATGTGCAGCTCATTAAAACCTTTACACATCCCCTAAACCCTCTCATGTTCAAAGTAATAATCTCAGCAGAATGTAAGCAATTTTCATGGCAATGTTTGGCCTCTGAAGGTTTTATGAAGTGCAAGGAATGTACTAATTTACCTTAATCTTATGGAGTGCATAAGCTCCTTTAAAATTAAATTGGTCAGTAAAATAGGTTGGTGCAAAGTACAAGATCAATGAGGGACCCCATTAAAACCTATCAATCTCAGCGATGGGATGAGACAAAAAAATAATGCAATTCCATCAGGACTTGAAAGCAACATTCTGATTGCAGGGGCATTCCTTGGCACTGGCAAACCATGGCTCCCAGCCCTCATAAACACACAGCAAGTGTAGCTAACAAGTGTATTTTATGTTTTATATAACAAGTATATTTTACTTTCAGATCCTTGATCCAGGAAATTAGTGACCAGCTTGAAGGTGCAGCGGTGGGAGGTGACGGAGGTGCTTGTGTGAGCAGGATGGGGCAGGACATGGCAGAAGGAAGCCAGGAAGTTTCTAAGGGGATGTGAAAGAAAAGTTGAAATTTGAATATCCCCAGGAGTTATAATGATCCTAATGAATCATTAGCATCCAAGCCCTGCCCTCCTCCTCAACTGGCATAATATTTGGGAACCAAAACGTAAGAATTCTTTTTTTATTTCGTTATATTATCCTGATGTAACAGTACTGATGCTAGATGTGTTTATTTTTACATAATTTTACATAAAATAGGTAAAGTTGCAGATAAACTCACCCCTAAAGAGCTGAGGGCCTAAAAGGGAACAGGGCCCAGCAGCACAGCAGAAGGGACGGAGTGGTTTCCTAAAGCACCCAGCAGAGCAGAGCAGCTGGAGCCCAGCGCTCACCTGGGCTGACAGAGCCATGGGCACTGCTGCTGCAGCAAGCCCAAGCAAGGCTGATGAAATGGCTGCCTAACGAGACAGGACATTTGATTAGAATTTATATAAAAGAGAAAAAAAAACAGCCAAAAATCAGAGGATTGTACACTTGTATCTCTCTATCAGCAGCTGATTTCAAGCTCCACTGAGACTAAAGAAGGAACAAAGCTGTTTCAAACAGCTGCTTTTCAAACAACTAAATTCATTTCCTGATCAGAGCTGAATTCTAAAGCTCTTAAAGCATCAACTTCCATCTGAAAATGAGGGTAGGAGCAGCCAAGAAATTAAATGATTTCCTACCAGACCATTTTTATTAGCAGCGTGCCTCCCCACTGGCAATAGAGCTCCCGAGCCCAGAGCAATTCTCTTGCAGTCTGTAATGGGTTCCTTGCATGGCCCTGGCTCAGAACAGCCAAGAGCAGCAGAAGGAGCTTGAGCCTGACCTTTTCCCCTAATAGGAAAGAGATGAAGCTCCAGCAGTGGCTTCTTGCAGCAGTTTTACAACGCTCTGCCGCAGCTCATTACATATGGCAGGCTGACCTATAGATCGAATAGGTCAGCCTTTCAGGCAACCTGTCTTCAGCCTTCCAAAATGTCCCATCAGCTCTCCTTGTCACCTCTTGTTCTGCTTTGTTTCTGCTGCTGTAGCTCTGTGTTTTGCTGCAGATGTGCTGGGGTGTTCTCTTGTGACACCTTTCTCTGTCTTTTAGGTCTCCTGTGCAATGTTGTCACCCCAAACTCTCTCCCTTTGCCGGTTTCACTTTCGTCACCGGTTAGGGAAGATGTTCTTCCCTGTTCTTGGAGATGCTGGGCCACTCCTGTGGGAATAGTCCAAGCTGGGGAGGAAGGACAGGACCTCTGGATCAGGCAAAGACCAAGCATTCACTTGGCTGCTGTGTTTGGGGCAGTATGGGGGGGATGAGGAAGGGAAGAGGAGAGAGGAGGCATTTTTTAATGTCAGACTGAAACCTTGGGGATTTTCTTCAAAATTTTAATCCACTCTTACTTCACCGAGCAGAGATTTGGTGAAATTCTTGTGCTCATTTTTGCCTGGGGTACGATGTCTGCTGGAACAGCCTGATGGAATGAAGGTGGAGCTGGGAAATTCACACCGGCACCTCTGACCTGTCTGCTCGGGGACAGAGCAAGGAAGCTTCCACGTTTCCTCAGCTACATTGCTCAAGTCTCTTGACCTTATGCTTTGGGGCCAGGAGGCCTGAGAGCTGAGGCTTTGTCTGTAAATTAAAATAGCAGTGGGGAAGGTCTCTGTGCTGGAATAGTGTCTGTCCATACAGCAAGAACTTGCCCCAGTCTAGTGGGATAGTAATGTCAGAATTTTCAGAATGTTCTGGTGAAATATCTGGCATTCCTTTCCAAAGAGAAGACAGATAGAGAGTGAAAGTCATCAATTCATTTAGCTGGAGCATGTAAGTGTGAGTGAAGCAGCAAAGGGGGAAGAAAGTATGTTCGGTTTTATGAAAAATGTTTTTCTTTGTCTCATCTAGGGCACCTCAGAACTCCATTATCTGCTTTGGGATTTATCTAATAAATACAATGCAACTTGAGTATCCCAATTTTTATGATCTCACCTCATGTCTGTGGGCACAATTAGAATACAGGATATATCACATTACTGTGACTGAAACTTTTGGGCTATCTGTTTCCAAGCCTCCATGCAGGCCCACGTTAGCAGAGCGTTATCACACTACACTGCTTTCTTTTTAAACAGGCCTAGTAGAAAATTGTCTCCAGCCAGCAAACACAAGCACAGATGGGAACTTGGCCTGCAGCCACTTTATTGACCTGAAAGGAAGGTGCTTTTCAAAGCTTAACTGGAACTGTTTAAATAGCAACACAGTAAACAAGAAGAAATCTTCTTTCCCCCCATGCCTCCCCTCATTCCCCTCCCTTAAAAATCAAAGCAATCCAATGTCCAAAGCTGTTAATGTTAAGAGGCAAAATAGGAAAGCCAGGAGCTTTAGGGAGTATATGGTCAAACTTGTGCTCACATTTATAGCGTTTCCATCTCTGCTTTTCTGATCAAACGTGTACCTGTAAGCACAGAGCTGACAGAAGTCAGCTCCTCAGCAAGTCTGTCCCAGGAGCATTTCAGTCCCCACACCAGGGCTGTAAGCAGACATGCAGCCTCCTGGCTTGTCTTTTCCATGCCTCTGCATGATGGAGATGAGTCCAGAAGCAGCCAGTGGTGATGAAAAGATCTAGGAGAAGTAGAGGAGACCAGCAGGGCAGATGACTGTCAGGCAGAATCTTCCTTCTCCCAGGTCCTCGTTCAGCTGCCTGCATTCCTTGTCACCAAATCCCTAGAGAGATCTGCTTTGGGCTCCATCACTGAATAACTCCAAGACAGATCACTCATAGAAGTCTCAAATTCATCCGTTCTTCACACAGATTTGCACTACAGAAGATGTACCCACCATGCAGGACCTTGAGACTGAGGAGACACCAAGACCCAAATGTGTTACAGTGGACTCCCAAGTTTTGACACTGTCAATACCATATTTCTTGTTTCCTGATGCTGGTCTATATGTTGCATGTCATTTTTAGGCTTTCACAGTTTTGAGAGAAGGTGCCCAGGGATGGTTACAGGTTTCCTACCAGTGGGAATATCATTGTATTTTAACAGTACTTTTCCAGTATAACTTGAATTTCTTCTTAACTCCCTCAAGCTGTGGGAGCCTGTGCAGATTTATCCAGATTTATCTGGATGCACAGCACTGGATATAGCAAATAGGGGATATTTGTCCACTGATGAGGCCTTTGTGCCACCTAAATTATGACTTTCCTGTACCGGTTGAGAATATGTTTTATCTATCCAGAAAAAATAATACAGAAGGACTAAAATATGAAAGTGAAACATGAAATATTAGAAAGACTAGAAATGTAGTGACTCACTTGACTCTGAATGTGACCTGGAAAAGAAAATGTTTCTTAACTGTTCCTGCAGTAGGATAATTCATAACAAATACAATGACAGTATTTCTGCTTACTTAGATCCCTAAATATAACAGGGCATGTATGAAATGCAAGAGGATTCAACAGAGTTTATTTTTCATCTGGTCTCTGGTAACCTAGTTAAGAACACTGTGCAGAGGCTATACAGACCCAGAAAAAGAGCTCAGCACCTGAAGCTGCATATGGTCAGACTGCAGGGCCTTCCCCATAAATCCATTTAAAATACTAACAGTGTCCAGCTCCTGACTTTTCTTTCTTTTTCATGTTTTTATAAAATATGTATTTCTTGTATCTTAAGGGAGGATGATCAACCAAGTGGCCGCTGCATATAAAGAAAGGGAGGCAGTTTAGCTTCAAAGGCAGTGCAGGAAAACCTCCAGCTGTTTGATTTTGGGAGGATGGGAGAGAGGCACCCACAGCCCCCATCTCCTGAAGGTTCATGAGGAGCTGTGGTAGTGGCAGCTGGGAAGGGGCAGGGCTTGGGCTGCAGGAGAACTTCTGGGGGAAGCCAAAAGACAGTTTTGACTGTTCATTCAATATGTGGGGCTCATATATTCATTGATCTACTGAAAATAGCAGTCTAAATCTCATCAGCCCCATAAGCCACATCTGAAAACACAGGATTGAAGTGCATCTGCTGCTGGATCCCTCCAGGGAGTTCTACCAGAAAACAAGAGCCATCCAAGAGATCCATGCAGATCTCAGTTCAGATGCACAGAGGCCTCACTGCTGTTTAAAAGTCATGCTAAAAACATTCTTTTGATTGTGAAAAAGCACTTTTACTGGGCATGACGTAATTCTGTGTGATCTTAAAGCTTTTACGTCATCTGTCTTTAAATAAAAACACGCCTTATGGCAAAAAATAATGTTACAATGTAATTAGACTCTATAGTCTGGAAATAAGCCCTCATTTTAAAGGCACTATTACTGGAAAGCTATTTGCACAGCAGATGTTTGGAGATATCTGCTGCGTTTCCATTTTGCCAGCTAACCTTACCCTGACAGAACTGGTTGTAGACATCCAGACGTAAATCCTCCCTAAGCGACTCCTAATGCTACCAGCAAAACCATAAATTGCAGCTAATGCAGGATGAGTCTGAAATGTTCCAGCGGCTTCTGAAAACGTTGCCTTTCCCTTTGCATTTAAACAGATCCTTCCTGGTCTCTGCTCCTCCAGTCCCCCAGCCAGGAGTGTTTGCTGTGCTTGAGTCTGTTGGTTTATTCGGTTCAGGAGTTGTAATCAAGTGTTTCACTTATACTTAGTGAGAGGGGTAAATAGTCCCTGTAGTTGTTCATTAAAACCTCCGTGATGTATGCATCAATTACCAAACAGCTTGAACAAAACAGAGGTAAATTAACTTTCTGAAGCTCGCTGTCATAGCCAAAAGGGGTGTAAAGCATTAAAAGTGATTTCATGGCTTAAAGTTCATCCAAAGTACTATTAGCTTTAAGTCCAATTTTCAACTGTCAAGGGGAATATTTACAATAGTAATTTCAGATCATTATCTTAACATTTCAATGCAAATAGCCACAATTTAATTCATTATTACTCACATTACATCTTTATTTTGCCACCAACTGGTGGCTGACATTTCCCAAGCTACTAGGAAGAAATGCTAATTAGACTGGTGTGCACTCTTACCCTTTCTTAATTTCATCATGTTTGTTCTTCAGTGACATGAAGCATTTCCTTCCTTCTGGTCAAGCATTGCTTTTTTATCCTCTGCATCTCCTCAGTGGTCCAGTTGGAAAATTGAAATAGAAATAAGGCAAGTGAAATAATTGCCTGCTTTCTGACTTTTTGGTAAAGTATCTAAGATTATTTGTGCTAGTGTGACAAAAATGACCTCTTTCCTTCAGCCCACCCACCCAACTTCATTTAGAAAATCTGAAGTGATCTCTGGAGTGGAATACTATATGCATTAATATGCAAATGAACTGCCAAGAAAGTTCAGATTTGCATTTAGACTGGACAAAGGGGAAGGAAATGGCTTTCTCATGCTGTTCCCTTGCATCATCACAATTTCACAAATTACTAATCCCAGAAATGATGCCAGAAGGGACTTTCTCACTACATTTCATTCATGCTTAGATGGGTTTGATTCATCTCAATGTGCCTGGCATTTTACAGTAAACCTGCAAATTTAAAGTGCAAGCAGGACCTCAGTGGCTTTGCTAAGAACCAAATGTGTTTGAAATAAACACAATTAGTAAACTTCAAATAAAACATACCCTCCTGCTAGGGGCTAGAATAGCAATAGGTAGGAGGTAAGGTAATCTTAGGAAAGTTTCCCTAAGAATTCACAACTATGCCAGTGAAAACATCTTATCTCCATAAAAAATAATATTATTCAAGCATGCATATTTGGCACAAAAAAAAAATATTTAGCAGGTGAATGCCAAAATTATTGAGGGGAAAGAAAAAAAAAACCTATAAGGCAAAGCAGTAATCTAGTTTGCAGATGGATAGAGTTTAATCCTGCTCCTCCTGTTTTCCTATCTGAGGTTTAGTCAGCTCACAAAATGAGGAATCATTCCTGGGGTTAAAATTCAGGTGCCTGCAAATTAAGGAGCATTTTTAAGCAGATGATTTCCTGAAGACTTTCTGTATGTCTAATATTTGTTTTAATCAGGGGGGGTGTTAGTTAATTTATACTTTTTTCCAAGTGAGTCAGTGTTTCTGTGTCTGTAAACAGAGGAGCTTTCAGGAGCACAGGTGCCCCAACAGGCAGGTACTTTTCAAAAATAGGCATAATGTTGAAAAAGTACCTGCCCTGGGGCATCAACAAAGAGGAATTTCAAGATCAGTTTTATGTTTGCTTCTTAATCTTTCTGGGGGATTTTTTTTCTCCTCCCAGCTACTGTAGCAAAGAAAGTACTGTAAGTCATCACATTTCTGTTTGCCAACATTTATTTGCCCTTTGGTTTAAATGTGTACGGTGGGAGGGTAATAGGCCAGTGCCTTTTACTGCTGGGGATACATTTTGCTGTGTCTGTTTTTTCAGATGGTTAGAAATGAAGTATTAATTTTTTTTCTTTGGAGAAATGCAACAACATTTTTCTATGTCAAAGAGCCTTTCCCCTCCTCCCCCCTCATCCTGCCATCCTGCTCTGAACCTTCCCCTGTGGCTCACTTTTGAGTGAAAAAAAGGGACATTTTATTACAATAATCTGTCCATTTCAAGCCTTTCCCCTGGCTCCATATGAGGAGAGGACAGGCAAGTACAACCTTCATGTTTGGGGGGTTTTGACCATTCTGTGCAGCACAGCTGGTTAAACCCTTCCTGCCATGTCTGTGTAAGACTTTTTGTGCACACGAGTCCCCATTTCAGCCTCTTGCTTCTAACCAGCGGAAACTGAAATGAGCAGACTTATTTTTAGGACCCTGATTAAGTCCCATTGTTGCCTGACGCCTAAACTGAAGAATTTGTGTAAGTATTTCTAAAATCCACTGGACAAAGGAACGCGTTTAACAGCGTTGTTGAAATGAGGATAGAGCAGCACCCCGGGTGGGGGTGTTGGGATTTGGTGGCCAAAGCCAGCCTGGCATTGTCCCCATCCTGGTTTGTAGTGGGAAAAGGCCAGTGTGTGAGACTGATCCCCCAGCCGGGCCATGCCCTTGCCCAGATCAGCAGCACTGGCTTAACATCCCATGTTTCACTCACCAAACACCCAGGGGGAGCAGCCCAAGAGGAGCCCCTGCTCCTGGTTTGCCGTGTGCTGGCACCTCGTGTGGCCGGGCTGAGGCCAAGCTCACACAGTGCCCCGAAACCTGCACTGCTCCCTGCTCTGGGGCTGCACCTCTGTGTTCCATCGGTGCAGGGAGCAGCAGGATGAATCCAGCTGGCTCCCTAGCTTGGGAATTCATTTTTGGTGTGTTTTACGTTGCCAAGTGATTTGGTTTTCCCGTGCGAATATTTCATTTCTTGATATCCTTCTGATTTATTTTGTATTTGATTCAAGGTTCTCTGTAGATTTCCCACTCTGTCTCACTGTTTGCTATTCCTAATGTTATGATCTCAACCATCTTTTCCCTCATTTTTAGACCAGGGGACTGTCTGTTCCACTATCTTTTTTAGTTTTGTTTTGCTTCCTGATAAAGAGTGGAGATCTTTTCTGCACCAAAAGCCAGCCAGCAGTTCGGTTGGAGGTGCCTGTTTTGCTTAAAAACTTTTCAAGGTCACTGGAGTGATGTTAAAGAAGCCATAGAAGGTACATGGCATTTTCAACACTTTAAGAAAGGACACAAATTTACCCCAAGCACTTACATGCTTGTATCTTGTTAGCACCTCATCACTGTTAGGCTGTTTAACCTCTCTGGTGACCCTTTTCTGTTCCCATTGGGAATGGGGCCTTGCAGTGCCTGGCCTATAATCTTGTTCACACTATTAATTAAGGGGAATTAAGTAAAAGTGCAAGTGCATGTTAATCAAAGGTCATTTAAAAATTTTGGTTTTGATATCTTCAGTTATGGCAGAGAGTTTGAGGGGTTGGGTTAGAGATGTAGAAATTGTTAAAAATCTGCAGGGGTCTGTACCAGATTTGAGGCTTGTGAGACAGTCCTCTGTGACTTCCCTTCTCCAATTTAATGCATCCTGACTTCATATTTTACAGAAATTTGCCTTGATTTTCTATCTAGACACCTATAACAAAAAAAGAGCTATCAAAATAATAGTCTTCGTGCAGATCAAAGAAACAATACTTGTTGTCAGATCCTTATTAACTTCTAAATTGTTTATGTGGAGTTTTGGGGGGGGGTTTAATACATCTCAAAATTCCAAGGGAATTTCAAATGCATGTCTAAAACCTCCTGTCACTCTGTTTCCACTGTCCAGTCGCCCACCCATGTCACCAAGGCCGAGCATGTCACCGCAGTTTCCTGACTGTCTTTCAGATTGTGTTATCAAACTCTCAACATTTCACGAACCAGCAAGAAAAAAACCACTTGAATCAGAGCGTAGAAGCTTTCATTAGATCTCCTCTCTGTGTTTAGAAACACTGGAAATCAGATTTGTAATGAGAATCTTTAGCCTTAACCCAGTTTTGGTTTCTGTAATTGCAACTGTATCGCATGAATTAGTGCTGGACCATGATGGCAATGCCCCAGTGAAAGGTCAAAAGCCCTTTGGAAGCAATGAGGGACAGCAGCTTTTCTCTCAGGAAGGGGAGCACTGTGAGTATTGCTACCAGCAGAGTCAAGCCTGGCATCCTCTTGCATTGGCCAGAGGGAAAAAGCTCAGTCTGACTAATGACTAAGTAAACCAGGAAAATAATCTTTTTTTCCAGAAAAATTATCAGAGTAACGAGGTAGTACAAACAAATGGCAAATGTGGAGGTTTGCAGGTGGGCCAAAAGGTCTTAAATTAGCTTATCATTTTTCAAACTTTGTCCTTCACTTTCCATGGAAATTTGGTCATCCCTGCCGCCTTCTTCCCAATAAAAATTAACGTTCACATCGATCCTTTCCCTTCTTCTGTTTCTTCCCAACTGTACTGGGGTCTTTCCACCCTTTTTAGATAGATTGTGTTGATCCTAAAAATAAAATTTAGACTTGAAGTCTAAATTCTAGGTGTCATTCCAGCTTGCTGAGAGGAAGGCCTGGTCTCTGAATATGCACAGGACCATCCTGCACAGCACAGAGTTTGAGGCAGTTAAAGCCAATAATATCTGTATCTCACATCCTCACAAGTGACCACCGCAGAACCCTCCTTGGCACCCTGCAGCTGGGACACAAAGTGGAAATCTTTACACTGGCCCAGGTCTCAGGTACCTGTCTGTCTGTGTTGGGAGGATGTCTCTGGCCAAGGTCTGTTCTGTGGGAGTGTTTTTTTGCCTGCCTTCCCCCTAACTCGCTCTGAACCGCCAAGGAAAAGAACACTTTATGTTTTCACTTTTTGTTCATAGAATCACAGAATGGTTTGGGTTGGGAGGGACCTTAAATCCCATCCAGTGCCACCCCAGC
>VYZR01045160.1:69896-84265 GCA_013400675.1 Oxylabes madagascariensis
GGGGGGGGGCCTGAAATTAAAAGAAACCCCGCTTTTTTAGATCAAAAAATTCTTTTTTTTTTTTTACACTTCTGCAAGCTCTGGCCTTCTAGAGCAATGACCCAAACCTTACTTAGAGTAACTGTCCAGAAAGGTCACATGAATGTTATGGCAAACTTGATTTAGTCATTAGGAAAAGTTGTTTCCAGTTGGTTTCTCTTTCTCTTTTAAACTCTCTTTTCCTCTCTGGTATTCTGCATATTTTAAGCTAAAAAAAAATTCTGTCCTCTAATACTCTTCTGCAACGCCTTTGCTCCTGGATGCTCTTATTTAACTCTTCAAGGGGGGCTCTGATTTCACAGTTAGAATACCCTTTACTTAATCCACTTAGCAAATAGGTGATAAGCAGAGCCAAGAAGGCTGCCAGAGTCGCTGGGCTCAGCACATTCCCCAGCACTGCCCGTCGGTGCTGGCGCTGAAGAGCTGCCCAAAGCTGCTGCCGCTGGTGCTGGTGCCTTCCCCCTGCAGCCCGGCAGGAGCTGACTGTCAGACCTCACTGTGAATCCTTCCGAGGGGGCTGTGGCACAGAGCAGGACAGGATAACTTTGTCAGCAGTCCTGACACACTGCACGGGCCGTGTGAGGCCAAAACCCTTTGTATTCCCACCTAGGGATTTAGTGAGGGAATGCCAGCCACTGTTACAGCCATGTCATAAGTTATGCTCAGTAATTCCCTTGTGCAGTGGAGCTCTTAAGGTTAGACTACATATGCTTTCTTGAAAGGTTTATCTTAGGGTTCCTGGTTTGCTGCATAATCAGGCTGATTTTTTAAGCTTATTTATGGCTTTCCTTTCAGCCTATGCCTTTCTTAGGCTTTCAGTTTAAAGAAAACAATCCTGATGAGCAGCCCATTAGCATTAAACAGCTTTCCTAAAAGAATGCTTGTTAAATTATCACAATTTTGTTGTGATTAGTTCCTGCAAATAGCAAATATCTCTGGGCTAAGCAATTCTCTTTCCCAGTATGAGGAGTCATTGCCATCCAGCTCTGGATCATGCAGCCTGAATGATCTTGGTCTGTCCTTAGGTGATGCTATGATTCTTTTCTTCCTTCCAAGGACGTTGTTTCCTTCTCTTTGCACAGTGGTGCCCTGCACAGTGAAGTGCTGAAGCCTCCATTGTGAGTTTCCAATGGAGGAGAGTGGAGTGCAGGGTTATAACACATCCCTCTGTGTTCCGAGCCCTTTGCCAGGAGCAGTGCTTCCCTGTGTTTCCTGCTTCAGCTATTCTGGTGGAAAACCGTCTGTGGACTTGAAGATAAGTATGCCAGACCTGTGCTGGTATCCCTCCAGTTCTGGGGTTATAATATTAATGCTGGTACCACCCAAAAGGAGCCGTCGTGTCAAGTCTGACTTGCGGGAAAAAAAATTGTGGAGAATTGCTCTTGTGTAGCTGCTCAGTCTGCACTATTACGTACCCTTGCTCTACCATTTCACTATGGTGGTAAATGGGAAAGCTGCTCTTTAATTGCTTTGTGCTGAGTCTCTACATCTACTTTTTTATGAGCCTGTCTTAGCTATCACAATCCTTTGTAAGTACAAGAAAACAGTACAATCGGAACACAGAGAACTGTTGAATTTTTGATAGTACCCTGTACCTGCTCTGTTACAACAATATGTTCTTGGGGTTTTTTTGGCTTTTATCTGGTGTTGTTTTGGGGAGATTGGGGGAATTTGGGTTTGGTTTTCGGTTTTATTCTTTTATTTTTCTGAGGCTGAATGCTCTCTAAAAACAAGCAAACAAACAAAAAACCAAAAAAAGCTGCTTTACATAGTTGAGAGAGATTTACAGAAAACATCCTGTGGGTTGATTTTAGCAACTTGGAATTTCAGTCAGCTACTCTTTGTCTGTACTCACCTTTTGCTTTAGTCTTGGCACATGAATATTTTTCTCCACATGCCTTTTTGACTGTGATGAAATGTGATTCCATGACCTTGCATCATGTAAGAAAAGTCACCTAATCCCAGAGAGTCTCTGAGGAAACTGGGGAAGCTCTTGGTTGTGTTCATGGGTTTCTTTAAGGCAGCAGGCAGAGAAGGATCTGTGGATACAGTGAGATAAAAAATGTGTTTATTCCTGCTTGGGACAGGACGTGTGCTGTAAAACCTGGAATTCTGAGGCAAATTTCTGTCAAGAGAGAACTCCTCTGCAGTCACTCTATTACTCAGTTTTCCTTAAAACCTGCTGAAAAGGAGGAACATTCAGCATGGAATGGCAGTGATAGAAATTGTTTCATCTCTCTGTTAGAAAAAGGACCAGTTGGCAAGTACATTGTAAGGTATCCCTGCAATAGCCATTTGAATATTAATAAAGGCAGGGTACAAGTGCACTTTCTAGCTCAGTCCTGCCAATTAGAGAAAGATCCTCCTACACATTGTTTCTGTACTTTGCTTTTTTGCAATGCTTTCACCTCTGCCATCTGTGATGTTTGTATTTCTTGATGACCTTTTCAACAGTTTGTTGTTCTCATTCTTCTGGCCTTGTGAGAGAAATGGAATTCTCCAAGGAAAGCTACTTGAACATATGGCAAGGTACAATTTTGTAGCATGTAAACTGACATTCATTACTGCCTCTCTGTACTGTTGACTTTATTTTTTTCTCTAGTTTTTTTTTGTGTGGCTTTTTTTGTTTTGTTTTGTTTTTGTTTTTGTTTTGTTTGGAAGAAGGTTTAATTATTAATGATAGCTCTAAACTGGGGGAAAAGCCCCAGTATGTGGATTGAAGTGTGAAGCAAGTTCAAACCAGCTGAGGAGCTGGGCCAAGCTGTAGATGAAACCTTCAGATATAACAAAAGATGATTGTGCTCAAAAGACCTTAACCTGTTGGGTTTTTTCCTACCAAATTCTGCCAAGCATGGGCATAAGGAACATGTCTGAGTACAGGGGCAAAAGCATTTGTGAGTCAGTGGTTGGGGCAATTAAGGCTAAAAGTGAATGGGAAAAGTCACACAGTGGGAATTCTTCCAATAATTAGAGAGTAAGGGTGTAAACGTCAGGCAACTCCTCACAAGACACGAGTGTTACAGCCGGGGAATACTTGTCCATGTCCTGAAGATAATAAAACTTGTGGCTGGATGAGGTGTGCCACAGGTGTAGAGAGGGGGCTGGGAGGTAGGCCTGGCATGGGTTAAATGATGGGACTATTTTTGCAGCTTCTATTTCCTGATGACCTTTTCAACAGCTGCCTGCTTTTGTTCTTCTGACCATATGAGAGAGTTAGAATTCTCCCAGGGAGGCTGCTTGAATTCCTGCCATATCCATCCATTTGTGTGAATTAAAAGGGTATTGTATGAACATCATAAAAATGAGAGAAGAGATGAGGCTACTGAATTAAGATGGAAAACAAGTGAAGCATTTTCCAGTAGTTTTGCTGTCAGAATGAAAAAGAAGTACTGGATAATTTATAAACCTCTGGATGAACAATTGACAAAACTTCATAACCCTTTACATATGTTAGAAGAAAGGTGAATGGACGGTAATCAGATTGATGGGATGGAGAGTGAAAAATCCCCAGGGCAGTGGAGACAGAAAGCAAAGGAATGTTTTGGGGTTGGGTTTTTTGTTTTGTTTTGGGGTTGGTTTGTTTGTTTGTTTGTTTGTTTTGTTTTTTGTTGTTGTTGTTGTTGTTAAAAAAGCATTCTGACATTTGACTAAAGATGGGAAGGTAAAGGAGCTGTTGGTGGATCATAAGCAGAGAAGTGGAATCTGGTGTGGGAGGATTAAGCAGAAGCAGTCAACCAGCAGCAGAGATGGTTGATGGGTGAAGCTAGTTTTGAGAAAGAAACAAGAGGAAAATACTTGAGAAGGGATGAGGAGAAGAGATTGAAAAACAAAACAAAACAAGAAAAGCACTAATATTGCTGCTTTAAATAGTTAGAGAGGATGTTATTATTTACAGCTTACAGTTTCTGCAAGGTCAAGAAAAATCCACAGATGCAGTTTAGTGAGGGTTTCAATCAAGACAGTCCATATTAGCAAGGATATTTATGTTAACACATAAGCTGTAATTGATACTTGCAAATTTAGAGCCCAAATTTTAGTTATTGAAAGTCTGTGAAGAGGAAAACAACTTCATTGTTTTTTTGCAATGTCTTCCTCTGTAGTACACTTATTACATCCATCTCACCATGTCAAGAAATGACCAGGCTGCCAGTGGTGCTCTGAGGTTTGCTGTTTAACCCACAGGAGTTGTCAGACAGCTCCATGGTGACAGGACAGGCTGTGTCCCTCTGCCTGCCCTCAGGAGCTGCAGATCACACTGGGAACCCTCCACCCGTGTCCAGCTCCAGATTTGGTGATGCCCCTGCTGTCCTTAGGAAGGACAGAGAGGAATCTGGAGGGTGAGAAGCAGGATGCTGATGATGCAGAACTGCAGAAAGCTCCATCAATTCTTTTTAGGTAAAATGCTGCACTCCTGGTTTGCACGAGCAAGAGAGGATCCCACTGACAAAGTTCTTGCAAAAAGGCCAGCTGAGTTTTGCAGTTCCAGATAATTCACTCCTCATGAACATACTTGAGTTTCTGCCTGTGTTTACTGTGCAGGAACCCATCTTCAGGCTTTAATCTTTGCAAGTCCTTCTTCTTTCTTACATTCAAACACGGCACATTTTTAATCAAGTACTGTGAACAGCATATCAAAGGAAGTGGTTGACCTTCAGATCAGTGCAGCAGATAACCTCAACCATTTATTACATTTGAGAAAAATCCTGCTTCTATCAACTTTGATAAAGAACAAAACCAGAAATATCTGGAAAAATCTCCAGCACGTTTCAAATGTTTTGCTCCCGTTGGTTTCAGCAGCGCTGCTTCAGAGCCCTTCTGTGATAGCAAATTCTAAATATTCCAGGGAGCGGGGAGCGTGTGCCTGAGGAAAGCACGCACAAAACCAATTCTCTCATTCTGTGTTTACTTACTCTGCGGAGTTGTCTCAAAGCACCAACTACAATCTGCAAAAACAAGATTGCTTCCCTCCGGACCCAACTTGCATAAATATTTCAGTGGATAGATACATAAATTTAAAAAAAAAAAAAAAAAAGAAAAAAAAGAAAAAAAAAGATGTTGTGGTAAATAGAAAGGAAGAAAAAAACAAATCCGAGATGGGCTGATTTGTAAACAATAAATATTACATTGCCTTTACACAATGAAGTTCCATAAAGGACATCAGATGATCAAAGTTATGAGAAAGGCTTACTAGAGGTAGAAAAGGATGACTCTCAGGGTCCTAAACTCCTTGTAATTCAAGTATTCGTTTTACTTGGTGGTAGCCTTTCAATAGCCAGCTGCTTGGCATTGGCTGTTTGATACTTTATTATTTCCTTATTTTCAGTTATCTCTGTCATAATCATCCCTAAGTAATTATTCAACTCGGAAAGAGTCTGCACAGAGCATTGCTAATGTCCTGTGGTTTCTTTGCCCATCTGAGTTGTCATATGGTGCTCTTTCCAAAACCACATTTGTAGAGCACAGCCTTGGAACTGTTTAATTTTCTGGAGAAGCGTTTATTATTAAACACTAGACTGTTATCAAAACAATCCAATATGCATGACCTAAATCTATTTGTGGTTAAATAGTAAGGTCTGGAGGTTAATAAAAGGAACTGCAGCAAGCTGCTCACAAGATAATTCAAGAAACTTATAAAGGATTGTAGAACTCCAGCCACTTTCCCATTAGGCTTAAGATAAAAGTAAATATAAAAGGAAGATGATAGTTCTATATTACTATTTCCTTAACAATATTGAGAAATTCCATTGTTTCAAAGGTTAGGGGAGACAAATAGGAACTATGTGCAGTTGGTAAAGAGCTGGGTTTTTTCCTAAATTTAGCAAAACGGGCTTTTCCTCCCTCTTCAGGTAATTCTTCATTTTATTTATTTTTGGGTTAGGTTTTTTTTTTTTTGTGTGTTTTGTGGGTTTTTTTTCCCCACTGTCTTTAGCCTTGTGAGTCTGAATTGCTGGAGTGGGAAGGAGAAGAGACCTAAATCAGCTTCCAGTTCAGCATTTAAGCAAGCACAGTCACTTCTCAAGTGCTGCTGAGTGTCACAGCAAGACAGGGAAGGGAAGTGGCACTAAACGACTCCTGAAAAGTCAGTAGGCTTATTAAGTCTTACTTAAAAAGTTGATTGGGGAGCTAATTTAGAGCTCCCCTGTCCTGCCTTTTAAGTATGATGAAAACCCTTTAAAAGACTCTCAGTGGTGCTAAGGGATTCAGAGTGGCATTGAGTGTAGATGTGGAGTGGGATCAGGGAAACACAAAGTCAGGAGGACTGGGTACCTTTAGTCCATGCCTGTGCACTTTTCCTAGAGGGCAAGGGGGAGATGAAGGATATTTTACTGTCTGCTGCTTGCAGTACTATTTTTCACTGCACAGTGGGCCAGAGTCCTGCCATCAGAGCCCTCTTTGTCAGTGTGTGGAAGCCTAATGTGGCTCAAAATGCCTCTTACACCCATCCCGACTTGCTAAGCAGCATAAATGGGTGGGAGGTAAATAACAAACCCTGTTCCTCCCCAGGGGTTTTATTGATGTTAATGATATTTCCTTATTGTTCGTGTGGACATGGTGGCATCACAAAAAGAGTCAAGAGCACAGAGAAGGTGGCATTGGAAACTGTTGTTCATGCTCTAAATTGCTTCTAAGCTGAGCCTTTAAAACTGAATGTCATTGCATAGGAAACTGCCTGCCCTTTTAATAGAAATGTCAATCCTTTAGAAAGTTCTTGTTTAGAGGAACCATGTGCTAGACAATACTCCTAATGAAGATCTTCTTCCTTTGTCTCTGCACTTGCCCTCTCTTTTATTTCCTCTCATGGAAATACCAGGCAGGACTCTTCAATTATGGAAAAAGCTTTTCATTTTAACAACTGTTTTGCAGGCATTCTTGCTAATTCATTTTGTCCGCCTTTGTTTTCCAGCCTCCCATTTCTATTGTCATCTTTTAAAATGACAGGAGACGGAGTTTTTTCATTAGGAAAGAGCTAAGATGAGGCAGTGCGGTTCAGGCTGTGCCTGCAAGAAGGAACAAAGGCTTGACTCTTTAATTTTAGGCTCACTGCAGGAGCATATTCAACAAGATATTATTGTCTTATGGCCATTAAAAATGTATCAACTGGAAGTATTTTTAGAGAATGAATTCTTAAACTATGACATCAACGATGTGACCCACCAGAGTGTCTGAGAGTATTTCATTATCCACAGAGTATGTACATGCTTGTTTTTATCCTCCCCCAGCCAAGAGCCAAAACACATTATCAGTTTAAACTTCAGGAAAAGAAGATTAAAGTGGGGTTTTTGTGTTCCGAGTGCAGCAAGCTGAACACTACATGGGTGGTGATAGTAGCCCTTGACTTCCTAAAGAGACACAGGCTTTGTGCATCCTATTGATTTTTCCAGGACCATGCCAACAGGATTGCTGCTGCTGGAGCTGACTGCACTCTCAGTTCCCTACTTCCTGCTCTGATTATTCTGCAAAGGGCAGGGTCTCTACACACACACAGTATGTCCTTGATCACTATTGAAACAGAAAACAATCCATAAGAGGATATTTTCAAGCATTATTGCAATCACTAGCCCCTAGTGTTAAAAAACCTGTCAGTTGTCCAAAAGCTTCTTTGGAAAGTATTTCCATCTTGGTCTTGTTTTCCTTGAGATGAAAAAAATGCAACATTAAATTGCCTGTCCATGAGAGTCAATGAAATTTAACACTGCATATATATATATGTGTGTGCATATATGTATATATATAAAAATATATATATGGAGACATACATTGATAGGTATTTAACAAGCACATTGCTTTCTAACTTCTTTACTGACTAATGATAAGTCAAAACTGAAGCGGGGTGTTTTGTGTGATATTTTTGTCCACTGTGGAATACCTCCATCTATAATTCTGAAATGTAGGCCATTGTAAACAGGTATTGATAGCAAGTGTATTATTGAATCTCTGGGGCACCAATAAGGGAGATAACAGGTTGTCCCCTGAGATCTCAAAACACACACCTTTCACAAATAAGCTTGTTATTAACATCATCACTGTGTTATCAGAGTCTTTCATCAGACCAAATTGTGTGCTGAATTCACTTTCTGCACATCAGTTCTGTTATTATTACTATTATTATTATCACCATCAGGAAGTTGAATTTAGTTAATTGCTCCAGTTATAGCTTGCTCCAAATTTGCAATATTATTGAACCTGCCCTAAAAGGGAGACAAACAAATTTTATTATTAACGGTCGACTGAAATTGATTAAAGAAGCATTATTCCTTCTGCATTTCTAGTTAAATGCTCTGCAAACTGTTCTGGATATGCAAGAGAATCCTCTAACATGGCACGAGTGGCTTCCAGCTGAGCCCAGCTTAGCTTGCACTCAGCAGCTGCTGCCCACCCGGAGGGAGCTCCCTCTTGGCTGCTGCCAGGACACCTTGGAGCCCCGGTGTGAGTGCCACATGCAGCAGGGCTGGGGGCAGCACCAGTGGCTGCTCTGCCACACGGGCACTGCAGGAACTGGGCAGTGTCCCCCAGCCCTGAGCACCCGTGGGCAGGCACGGCCGCAGCACCCCGAACGGAGGAGCGGCCGTGCCAGGATGAGCCAGACCCCCCTGGTTCACCTTTGCTGCCTTTGTGACTCAGAGCTGTCCAAAATAACCGTGGCTTGTGGGCCTGAGGCTCTGCAGAGCTATTTGGGCACTCTGCTAATTCTGTCTTGGGCCCAGGCTCTGCCACTGATCCGTGTTTCTGTGTTGTTCCTTCCTGAAAGCACCGCTGTGTTTTGGGCTCTGGCACAATCTGGGAGCAGTTGTTTTGTTATCAGAGCCTGGCAGGCTGTGCTAGTGTACAACAGAGGTGTGTAAGGACAATGTATAGGATGTTTCTCTCTACAAAGCCTCAGAATTCTTTTATTGTCTGGGCCTGGCTCATCTCTTCGTGTCCTTCAGCAGCACTGATTGAAGTTCAGTGAGTGCTCCACAGCTCAGTGACAGCAAAACCTGCTGTCCTGCCCTCATCATCCCCTTAAACAGCTATGGCTCTCTGGGGAACAAAAGGGAAAAAATCCCCAAACAAACAAACAAGAAGAAAAAGAGTGAGGGTCAAGTAGCTAGAGACAGAAAAGAAGATAAGAATGTTATGTGAGAGAGCCCAGGGAGTGGCAGTGCCCAGCACACAAACCTGCCAGAGTGACGGAACCTCAATGGGAAGGACCCTGGAGGAGGGCAGGAAGAGAAATAGAGACCCAAAGCCAAAGAGAGCAAAGTGCAAGTGGGTAACTTAACTCCAGAGCCTAAGCTAGCACAAAGGACGGGTTAAGCTGCAGGAGTAATTCTCCCCTGTGAACTTCTGCATCTGGGTGATTTCTGAGGCTCCTGGGCTTAGCCCACGCCTGTGCCTTAGAGAGAGCCAAAGCCAAGCACTGGAGCTGGAGTGGGACTGCAGAAGGATGCTGAGGGACGGTGGATTGCATAAAGACTTCTCCTCTGAGACTGTTTTCATCCTTTTCTGACTTCCTGCTGTTGGCTTCTTCACTGGAAGGCAGCTGTGGGAATTATCTGACAAAGACAGATCATCTAGTACTAAAAATAAACGAGATAAAGGAATTGAAAATGCCGATATCAAACCAAACCCATCCCCAAAAAAAGATGCTTTGTTATATTCCTTTATCTGTGCAGTGGTGGCAGGGACACCTTCTTGCAGAGGTAGAAACAGGTAAATCCAAGCAGGTTCTTTTTTTCTGCTCACCTGATTATATAGAATACATATAAAATTGAATATATAGGGGGACTAAGAGACTTGTGAAACAGTTGAGTTTTTTGTTTTTATGTTCACTTAAGGAGGAGGGCAGACAGCAGTGAGAAAGGACAGTGGAGCAATTGTCTTCCTAGAGGAACAATTTTCAAAATTTGTAAATGATATGGGAACAAATGTTGCATTAAACTTTCTTCAGCCTGTGTTGCAGATCCCGTGAGCATTAGCTAAATATTCACAGGGGAGGGTGAGAACCTCATAATATAAAACCCATTTACAAAGAATGGAACAGTAAAAGCAATAGATGTTTAATATTCAGCATATTCACCACAACTGTTTTATCACTGAGTATCTGTTGCACAGGGAAGGGACTGTGTGCAAATACTGAGCATGAGGGTACAATTGCTTCTTTCCCAAGGTGGATTAGAATCCTATGGGTGACTGACTCTCAGCTCGGCACTGGGGTTTTGTGAACATCCTCTGGTAGGTAGCCAAGGGGAAGTTTCTTGTTGAAATGACAGAAATTCTTTGACATTAAATGTTTTCTTAGAACATATGTTGAAATGTCTCTACCATTTCAGTGATGAGCTTCCTTTCTGGCACCTATCAATGTATGCTCATGGTAATCACAAGCAATATCTTGTCAACAGCCATCTACCATAAGTGATCCTAATCCACTTTGCAATCATTTTCAAAGCCTCTTCATTTTCGCTGAAAGGATTGTTTTGTTCCGAAGAATTCCTGCTAATGTGCAAAATTGCCCTTAGTTAAATGCATTGTAGGAGCTGAAAAGGGATACAAGTATAAACCTTCACAGCTGGAGCACAGAGCGACGTGGCTGCAGCTCACACTTTTCATTTCTCACAGGCAGCATATGCTGGGAGAGTGAGGAACAGATGCAGCTCCTTTAACGGGACAAACCACACGCATTTAGTTTTCGTGGCTCCCCGTTTGGAGGGTGCGCTCCCTCTTTGCCTTCGCTCAACATGGCTCTGGATGCATGTGGGTAGCTGTGGCAGAATATCGACAGGGCTGAGTTAAGCTTGGAGATGAAGGTTACATGGCCTTTCTGTGAGGAGCTCATTAAAACGGGCAATATGTGGTGTGCAGGTGGCAGCAGAAATGCAGCCTAAAGTGTTTTGACTGGGCTCAGGCTGCTGATGCAGAGGGAGGGTTTGGCATCTGAAGGTGCTCCCTGTTATTATCGACCAGGGCTGGAGGCCATGGCTTTACCTGCTGGTCTGGGCCCCTGCCAAACCCTCTCTGGCACCAGCAGAAGGACTTCTCTCTGCTTCTTCCTCCACTGTCTCTCCAGCTGCCTTGCTGGGGGAAGATAAAGGCAGTCCTGTCACACTCTGTGCAGAATTTTACCAGTCTGGAGCTGAAATAAGCAGCTCTGCTGGATGTGACCTGCTATTTTCAACATCTTACATATGAAATACACTCCAAATATTCTGGCCTGTGCCCACTTTCCCTGAAATGATGTGGCTCCTTTGCTTTGTTCATCTGGAGTGCTGGAGATTAGGCAGATTTATTTTTTAACATTGCTGTTCTTCTTCTTGCAGCCCAGACACCACACAGTATTTCCATTGGTGCACAGACAGAATATCAGCTTTTCCTAACCCTGTTTGAGATGTAGGGGAGCCAGGCAAATCCATATTTTAAACTCACACTAATTGGGATTAACAGAAAAATAAATATTTACACAATATGCATAGGGCAAATTCAGTGTCCCCTTACTGTGGGGTTGTGGGCTGATTTTACTGCTGCTTCTAGAGATTCTTTTTAATAATAGCTGACAATTGGATCTGATCCCAGCTTCCCCCTCCTAAATCAAGATCTGTACTTTCATATGTGGAAAGGGTTATGGATATGGATATGTTTACTAAAGCCACACATGAGCGATGCTAAGTCCTAGGGAATTTGACAAAAACAAATAATTAGAATTTTTTTTAGCCAGCTATTGGTCTAAACAATCACATTTTTCAGGAGTATTTTGGGTTTAGGTTTTGTTTTGTTTTGTTTTTGTTCTTGATTAGGAGCTGGTAACAGTGGAATACTTGAATACAAAAATATTTTCTTGGCAGAAGTCCAAGCACACATCTTTAAAAAGTTATATTTTCTCTCTCTCATTTTGTCTTTGCCTTCCCTGTTATTGATGCACATAATAAAACACTAGGAAAAAAGACAAATCCACCCAAAAGGTCAAAATCAATGATCCTTTTACAGATGGCACCTTTGGGAATCCTGGGTACTTTACCATCAGCTTGTGTTTGAGACTGTTACTTGAATACTTGTTTTTTGATGACAAAAATCAATGACTTCTTTAAAGAAGGCACCCTTGGGGCTAGAGGGATGCAGACTTTGAAATGTTTACTAGTCTGTGCCTGTCTCTGAAAGACTAATAAACATATTTATAAGTTTATGAGCTCTTATTTAATTTTATGGATTGGAGATGGGGTATGGTTTTGACAAGAATATTTAAGCTAATGTGCCCAAATGAGACACATTCTCCATCACTTTGCAAATTTACATACAAGTTCTAATCCAAAACCGATTGAAATCTACAGATATATTTACATGAGCTTTAAATTTATCCCTGTGAATAAGCCACTGAAGTTATTGGAATTATCTTGTTAATCAATATGATCCAACAGCCAAATACTAAATCAATTTTCAAAATAAAAAGACAGAAACCCCACTTATATAAAGATAAGGAATCTACTTCACTCAACAAAGATTATTTCCTTTATTTTTTGTATACAAATATATTTTTATTGTTGCTCTGAGCTGCAGAAAGCATTTGTTTTGGTTTTTTTAGAGAGACATTTTTACCTTATTTCTTTGCTGCTAATTTAGCATTGCATTTATTTCTAGCACTATAATTTACTTTGACACCAGGGCAGATATTCCTTGATTTTCCTGAATGAGCAAGGCCATAACAGGCTCTTGCAAATTAATAGAACACTTGATCTGGGTACCCTGTGATGTGGAGTTGAGGCTTTGGTGTTGGAGTCTGGACAATCAGTTTTCTCACCAGCTGTGCAGCTGCAGACTTTGCCAGGATTTTTTGCCTTTTTTTTCCCCAATCAAAGATTTAGAGTTGTTTTAGTCTTGTCTTTTGCAAGACGGTTTCCAGGGAATGAGCCACAGAAATTACTTTGGAAATAGACTGGCAGTGGATATAGCCTTGCAGTAATTAGAAAAACTAATTTATATTCCTTTCCTTTGACTCTGGATCTAATCAGTAAATACAGTGATATAAAATGTCAACCCTAACCAAACAAGTGCATTGAAAGCATAATAGTTGATAATGTCATTTATGAATTAAAACATGGGAACATGCATGACATTAAAAGACTTGTTATATTGCACATTCCTGCCCATTATTTACAGATCTTAATTTAAATTTACTCATTTCAGCCCCGTAAATCAGCATTTTTCTGGTATGTAACTTGTCATCCCATCCTTAAGGCAGCAGAATTGCTTTGCTCCTGAGGACTGTGGGAATAACTGCTGGATAATCTCTCCTGGGCCCCGTGCAGAGATGGACTGAAGTTGAGTATTCTGTCATGGTCTAACCCCAGCACCCCACAGCCACCCACACTCACACACAGTCCTGGTGGCATGGGGAGAATCAGGGAGGTAAAACCCACAGGCTGAGATAACAATATAATAAATGACATAAAGTGAAATATGATGATAATAAAGCTAAGAGGCAAAAGAAAGAGGGGAGTAAAACCCAATTAAAACCAAGCGCTGCATGATGGAATTGCTCACACCCACTGACCCATGCCCAGCCATGCCCCACCAGTGACCAGCCCCTCCCACCAATCTCCCCAGTTTATATACTGGGCACGATGTTCTGTGGTCTGCAATATCCCCGTGGCCAGTTTGGGTCAACTGTCCTGGCTAAGCTCCCTCCTGGACCTTGTGCCCTTCCTCACTGACAGACCGTGGGAAACTGAGACATCCTTGGCTTAGGGTGAGCTACTGTTGCAGCAGCCCTTTTGTTAGAGGGTAGAAATGAACCAAGACACAGAGTTCTTGTTTATCACAGCATGAAAAGGCTCCTGGTTTATTCCTCNTGACATCTCTCACAACTGTACCCAGTGCCACTGACCTTTCACTGTCTGTTATCCTTTACAAGTTCCTCAGTCTCATTTTGCTTCATTTTCCCAGGGATGCATTGAAAATGGTAGAGCTTTCTCCTCTCAGATTTTGGTCATTTAAGGGATATTTTTTTCATTGTCAGACTTTCATTGTTTGGGGATCATCGTATGTAATTGTGGTGAGACTGATCAGAGAAGGGATGAAAAAACCACTGCCAATAGAACTGAAGAGCTTCAGCTGCCTGCAGGATGGGACAAGCTGAAGGGTCTCTGCCATAGCTGTACTGACTCTTGTTTGAGGATCTGATGCTGGTCACAGTCAGTAGGAGGGTGCTGGGCTCAGAGGAATTCCAGATCCTTCTGATGCTTAGTTGTGATGAGACCAGGCTGTTCACAGTGGCTCCTGGTGACATGGACAGTGCACAGAAATGGAACCAAGAACTCAGAACTGACACACAGAGGTAGCTTTCCACCTGATTGACAATT
>VYZR01045161.1:20460-36216 GCA_013400675.1 Oxylabes madagascariensis
TGATTTTCTGAACCTTGTAATACAACATCTGTAGATCCCAGAGTTTTAAATGTGTGGGTCTAAAGGCAAAAGTTAACATTCTTCTTTGCCCTTATTAACCGTAGTGATTAGCTGGAAACTTTATTTGAGAGTGTTGACATATCAATTTCAGGTAGTCAGTGTGAATTCCAGTTTTTCGCAGTTAATTTTTGAGTATTACTTTCAAAATATTTAAAAACAAGTATATTAGATAATGATGTTTTTCTTTCTTAATGGAGTGGAGTTCAAAATCTCTGTGGTTCATCCCAGTTCAAATTCCCAACATGTTCATTGCCATGTAATTGAGCTGGGGCTTTAAAGAAAAGGCAAAACCAGTGAGTTGTGCTCCTTTGAGATACATCCTTCCAAATGGTATCATGCTTAAAGTCACATCTTGATGCTGAAACCCACTGCAAAAAGTTAGAATCCAAGTGTTTGAAATCTCAGATTTTCACTAGACTTTGTTTTCTTTCAGGGAGCATCTCCCCTGATTGTAGAATCCCCTACACATAAAACATGGTTACTGCTTTTTAAACACCACTGATTCAGGAACTATGTGCATAGGACACACATTATCATACATCCACATATGAAATTGTAAATTTAGTCTGCCAGGACTACGCCTCTGGCCTGTTCTTGCTGACTATCATTGCATCTGTGACTCCCCCCCACACTTCTTTTCACTTAATCTCTGATAAGGTCCATGTTTCCAGAGCTGTGAAGATTTTTTTCTTACATTTGATAAGTCTCCAAAGAGGTCATTACTATAAGAGGAGACACGAACCTGGTCTGTTGGACTCTTTCCAAAACTTTGCTTTACTTGAACAAGTCATTTGTTCACTTTTCAGCTTCTTCTAAAATGAGAATAATATTTGTTAACTTGCAGAGAATGTCCAAAGAATTTTTTAAGCTCTACATGAGCTATTTATACAAAGAAATTCACAGCACATAGAAATTGTATCTTAATGCTGTCTTCTGTCCAGATTTTAGCACAATATGATTCTTTGATTGATTTATAGTAGTGCAATTTTTTGGATGGAAGAGAGATAGTTGAATGGAAATGGTTTTAGAAAGATGAGAGCTACCTTTGCTGCCATCAATTATCCATTAAAGGGGGAAAACAAGTAACAAAGGCAAACCCAGCAGTCAGTGGATTATTTAATTTTATTCTGATTAGTTTGTGAAAGATACTTTTGGTTTGGGGTTGGATTTTTTTTTTTCCCTAGGTGGGTTTGTTGGTTTTTGAGTTTGGGTTTTTTTTTTTCATAAAAATGTGAAGTAGCACTCTGATTTCTTCAACTGCTATTTTAAAAGTATTGGATGGGAATTTGCTTGCCCTCTGCTCCTTCAGGCACAAATTGTGTCTTGTCAAACCAGACATTTGCAGAGAGTCTTGGAGAATTGTTTCTCAGGCCAAGTTACTCTTTGTGCTCTTGGATGTTTGCAGAATGAAAAGATGATGTTTGACAGCATTGACAACTCTGTTACAGGGATGATGAATTCTCCTCAGCAGCCATCAGTGAAAATTGATGTCAATCAACTCCTTGAAGGAGGCAGGGCAGTTAATTTCAGGAAGTGCAAAGTTAAATGAAACCAAACAATAATCTTTATTTATGCAATGATTTAAATTGGCTTACTGGCAAAAGACTGTATCTGTAGTTATCACAGTTGCTGTTATTAAAAAAAAATATGCTGGCTTTTGTGCATGCAAAAGCTCATTCAAATAAAAAAGAAAAATTAAGCAGGAATCTATAATCTCTCTTTAGAGAGTTTCCAAATTGCTGGAAGATTCAGAGCTGGGCTTTCACCAGGACAACTTGATAGGATATTTTCAGAATTTTTAAGCTTACAAATTATATTAGTAGCTGTATTCAACTTTAAGTGAATCTGAAAGCAAACTGTCTTTAACAAAGCACTGTTTTGAAATCTCAGATCCTTGGTTTGTGTTCCTGTTCTTTCACCTGTAGTGTGGCTGTTGCTTTCTCTGGGAAGTTCAGTTTTATTCTGACATCAAATTCCTGGTAATTTTCTAGAGTTTGTACGTAGCTTGTGAATACACTCAATCTATGACTGTGATATCCACAGCAGTACCCCAGTTTCGGTTTGGGGTGGTAGTTACAGTCTGATCAGGATCCCTGAGGGCTCCATGAGTATGGTATATTCATGTCTGTGATAGTGTTGGGGTTTCCCTCCTATATTGTTCTGTGGAAGCCCAATGAAATGATAGCCTACACACTCAGATTCTGCAGTGAGCTAAATTTGTAGGCCATGCTTAAAGTTCTGTCAGAGTTTATACCAAAACAAGTTTTATTACAAGAATATTGTAGTTCTTTCTGTATATCAGAGATATGAAGCTTTAAGCTACATGGATTTAGACTTCTGAGATGGGATTAACTTTTTAATAATTTGGTCCTCGATATCCATTTTCTATTTAGAAACTGTAGTTCATTATGTTTGTCTTGAATTGCTTCCTTCATTAGTTTTAATCTGCCACTGATGTTGGATATTTAAATTTAAAATCTGCCAACTTTCAGCTATAGTCAAAACTAGATATCTTCTTAAGCATTGGGCAATTTATAGAGCAGGTAATTACATTTAACATTTTTAAGTTCTTTTAGTTTATGATTTGGGAGTGGTTATACTTTCAGTGTGCATGCTAACAAGCAACTTAAATGATTCATAATTGATAATAAACTTACTCTAGGCTACTCACTATTTCTACTATGGATTTGTTTGTGTGCTGAGAGTATCCAAATCAAACCTTTGCTTGTAGCTCCCTTTTCCCCACCAATGATGACGAGTAGAGTGCTGTTGCTTCTTATCCTGCTTGCTTGAGTCCTCTATATTTAATTCGCAAAACACTGCCAAGGGAAGCTAAAGACTGTTTAGAGGACTGGGGTAGGTCTATTTGTTTCTATCTACTAATTTCTTCTGTCCTGTTTGTTTTCTTTATTCTTCCTGTGTATTTGGCAGGGAGCAGACATGAATTTGACTGTGTTCTGTTGAACAGCCGCCACTGCCTCAAGCTGTTTCAGTAACACCTTGCCAAAACACTTTTTCTTTCCAGTTTTGTCTCCTTGAAAAAGGGAGGGGGGTTAGGGCAGAGATTGTTACCTGAGAGTTACCTTGGGATTAACTGGGTTGGTATCAGAAAGTGAAATAGTTTCATCATCCTGAAGTGGGGCAGAAGATGTTGAGAAATCAATAAACAAAAAATCCTGCAAACACATGTTGTCTCAACAAAAATGGTTTGGTTTCTATTACTGCTGTCTCATCAGCATATCTTTACAGTTAAATTGCAAAGTGTTGCTTGAAACAGAAACTGATTTAAATTACATCCATATCCTAATATGCCATCTTTATTTGATTTAGTAATTGTACTGTGTTTAGAAATTTACCACAACTGATTTTATTTTGCTACCTATTTCTATCTGAAGAGTCCACAAAGGTTTTTAAAAAGCCAGAAAATGCCCCGTCTACCCATAGTAGCTGGAATCCTTCCATATGCACTTGTTTTAAAACCTTCTGCTTAAATAATATCATCTTGCTCCATAAATCCTGGTTTACAGGGACAGATGAATTGTTTCATACAGGTTAAGACTTAGGAGGTTTACAAATGCAATGGAAAATGTGCAGTTATTTGAAATTATAACATAATATCTTTTATACTATGGAGTTTCTGAATCATATTTCCCCACCCTGTGCTGCAAAGGGAGAGCTGTGTCCAAAGCATGTCTGCTATGAGCCCATGAGAGCCTCATTCCTCCTGCTGTGTAATTTTTAATGTGCTGTCAGATGTGGAAGACAGTTTAATGAGAATTCTGATCATGAATTCAAACTTAACTGCTGAAAATGAACAATTGGTAATTAGGTGAATGTGATGTGGTGACTAATTAGTTGATGTTACAAATAGCCAAAATGTAGTTAATTTTTTAAGCAAATATTTGAATTGTTTGAGAAAATGTTTTGTAATACAAGCAACAAAATTTTGCTCTATTATTTTTAATTGCAATCAGCTTACTTGAGAATGACTTGCAGTGTTCTTAAGAAGGCAGGCTTCAAGGTCAGACTTAATCAAAAGGTAGATTAAGTCTATCATTACATGTTTGGCTATAGAGATAAAAAAGCCAACTTTTTTCATCTCCTTTACTATGTAGTTGTTCTCAAATTTACAGTTTATTCCCTAAGCACAGCATGGAGTTGCAAGTCATTAAGAGAATTCAATCTTTCCTTGAAACATACCATCATGGATTTATTTAAAAGCTTAATCATGTTCCCACTTTTATCCCAGTTTCCATAATTTTATCTTATACAGTAAAAAATGCATTAATGAAGTAATGATTAACGCTCCACTTCTTAGCAAGCAGTATTTTAATGGTAGCCATTGTGCATAATAGAGGGCATTGTTGGAAATCTTCTGCTGGCTGATGGTGAACAGCATTTGATTAGAAATGCAGCCCTGGAGCAGGAGGTGAACCTGTGCCCTGCCCAGGGACAGTTTGGGGCATCCCCTGAGGACAGGCTGGGTGAGAGGTGCTGCTGCTTGGGGCAGAGCTGGTCCTCCAGGGCCCTCACTGCTGTGCTGGGACTTCAGCACTCCTCCTGGATTAGTTGTGGATACTGAGGTGCTTCTCTGCTAAGCAAGACCTGTAATGGGAGTGGACTTAACCCAACCATAGAAAAAAATCTTTTCATTCATTTTCCTCCACTGAAACAACCATGTGAGTCTAGGGAGGAAAATAAAACTACAAGTGATAGATAACTTTTTGCCTTCGGTGAAGTCAAATTCCTTCTGTTTCTATGTAAAAAGAGTTAGGGATACCCTATGTTTTCTTGAAATAACCATTCACAGTGTTTTGCTAAAAGAAAATAATTGGAAACTGTTTAGGGACTTTTAAGGATAGAGTAGATGAAGTCTCAGCTTCTTGTACAGAACAGTCCTTCAGATGATTCATCATCTTTTTTGGTTTGTTTGTTTTTTGTTTTTGTTTTTGTTTTGTTTGTTTGTTTGTTTGTTTTGTTTTGGTTTTTTGTTTTGTTTTGTTTTTTTTGTTTTGTTTTTTGGTTTTTGGTTTTTGGTTTTTTGTTTTTTGGGGTTTTTTTTGTCTTTCCCCAGTATTTCTAGGGCACAAAAACACAAGCGAAGTATGGCATGGATTTCATGTGTATGTCAGAGCACACTTAAATAGCCCAAAACTTTTTCTTACAACTGGAGAATCTGGTGCAACTCAAAAAGGCAAACCCCAGCTCCTAATGTGATTGGGTTCCTCACATTTAGAGAGAGGAAATTTTCAAGTGAATACAAAATAGGATCAGGGATCTAGGCAGTAAGAACCCTGTCTGTTAGTAGGGACTTCCAAACAGAGCAGTGCCTTTCTGATAGGAGCATGCATTTTTTATCTATACGCTCAAGAAGAAAACGGGTGGCAAAGCATTTTTGGTTAATAATGAAAATGGAGAGATTTTCACTTGCATCCCTTGTAGGAGAAGAAGCAATTCAGATATGAAACAGGTAAATTGTGGGAGATAAGAAATCCTGTTCACTTCTGTTCACTCTTGCTCACCAGAAAGCACTCTGGGAAAGGTTCAGTTAACAATGAGGTAAAAACCAGGTCATATAACCAGAGAAAAGGTTGTGTGGCTAGCATGTGGTCACGTCACACTTGAAGCAGTGATTGGTTGGCGAAGCACGCGGACACTGCGTGATCAAACCGGTGGTTGGGTGAAAGGATGTGTGAACAACGACACCGCAGTGGCAAACAGCCAATGCATCCTTGCTTTGCTTAAGTTTAGGACATAAAAAGGTCTGAAGTTTTGCAATAGATTATTTTCCTTGGAGCAAGCAAGAAGGAGTTCTGTGTGTCTTTGTTCCACATTGCTACAATAAATGCTGAAGAAAAATGTCTTAATTAACAGACTTACGTTGTTTCATGGGATGTGAACTATCCATTTTATTGTTCTCTATTTTTATTGGTGTTACTGATCAGGAATCTACCACATTATGGTTTTTTTCTTGTTACTTGATTAGAGTAAAAAAAGGTTTTGTGGAGCTAATTGTTCTAATTAAAAGAATGATTCTGTTAAAAACTGGGCCTGCTTATAAAATTATAGCAATTGCAAACCAGAATGGACAAATCATTGCCTCAGTCTGACCATCTGTCTCTCTGCAGAAGTCAAAGCCACATAAAGCACTGCACAGTCCAGTATTTCACCCTGCCCCAAACATCTGGATCCCTAAAATGTGTTTAGCTTGAAACTGCAAATCATACCAGAAATGTCTGTTACATCTGGGGCTAAACCACACAGGGCTTGAGTGGGCATGGGAGGCCACACTGCACTAATCCTTCAACTTCAGGATCTGGGAGCATTAGTTATCTGGAGAGGGGGCAACACCGTAGTATGAATAGACAGAATTTACTGATATCATATCTGGCCACAGAAGATAAAAATTTTGTTCAGAAAAAACCCTACAGCAGCAAGTAGAGAGACTAAAAAATGCTTTGAAATAGAAATACAAAGTTAAAGTGAGATTTCTTATGTTATTATATTTTTCCACAATGAGCAAACTTTTCCAGAAAGATAATTGATAACTTGTATGGATAATAGATTCTTCAAATCCAGCTCATTGTTCAGGTACAAATGTCAAGGATCTTTGACAAGGGAGAGATGTGTGGGAGATTTGTGCTGAAGGTAAACCATTCATATGAATGTTTTCAGGCTGTTGTTCAACAGCTGATTTGGACTTTGCTGTGAGTTCTCTTCCATGAAGAAACTGGCAGCTGCTTTTTCCATCAAAAGTTCTAGTTTTGAAAATTCAAAATATATATTGCCCTTTTGATTTTTCAAACAAGGCTGAAAGAAACTTCTAAGTTCAGTGTACATCAGCTTTTCCTTTATGTTTACCCTAGGGTATCCCAATGCACTTTTGTCCTGGAAACTGTACATGCATCTGATTCTATTCAACAGTTCTGTGTGGCACCTTCTGTATTCAGTGTATCCCTGATCACTCAGAGCTTTCTGAATCTGGGGCTGAATCCCAGTCTTTGCAATTGCCAGTGCTTATGGTCACTGTCCCTTTCAAAATAGGAAAAGGACCCCTAGAAATTCCACTTCCTGTGGGCATTTTTCACTTAGCTAACAAGTCTTGAATGCTTTTTAAGGAAGAATTCCATTTCTTATGCATGTTTCCATATATGAAGTAAATCAGCCTCTCAGAATGTCAATTAGTCAAAAACTATGTTTTACAAAAGGATCGAGGAATGAATGTTAATGGTTAAAAAAATGTGTAATAGTAAAATCCTTTCTTTTCCTTCTTGCTCTACTGAAGGCAAAAAAATAGTAAATTAAGTTTAAATGGTCAACAGATATGGCATGCATATTGAGCTTGGTTTGTACTAGGAAATGTAGTTGGTTTCCAGCCATCGGGCGGGGGGAGTCTTAGCTGTCTTAGTCAATTTCTGTCTTTTCTCATTTATGGAATTTTGTCATCTCCCTCTGGTGGCAAATGTCTGAAATATCCATCACACAGCTGCTACGGTGGGGAGGAACCCCTAAGTCTGTTCCAAGGTGCACAGTTGAAATCAGCACAGTTCCAGTTACAAATATGCAAAGCACATCATCACTGCTCTCTGGAGCATAGCTTGGATGGGAGAGAGGATGAAATGAAGGTTAGACTGAGAGCCGGGATTTGCAGTAATCAGTTTGCAAGAATGTGAGAAAAAGGCAACAAAAACAATGGCTCTTGCAACACAGACCGAAAGATGGAATCCCAGACTTTCATGTGGCACAAAACACTGGCCTGCAAGTCCAATAGTTCCTATCAAAATCTAATAGAAAATTAAATACTGTTGGGGGTTAGGATCTTTCCTGTTGTTTTGTTTGTTCATTTATTTCCCTCACAGAATTTTGTCCTGTAAGTTCCTGGAAACAGTAACAACAGGGTACTTCAGAGAGACAAAAGTTGTCAAGCTCAGGAGCGGGAGGTATCTGGCTGCATTTCTCTTATTTCAGGTATCTCTCAGAGGGGCAGAGTGTAAAGGTTACAAGCATTGTGCCTAGGCATACTTGGGCAAGAATAAGATACCTTGTAAGCAATATAGAAACAAGCAGTATTAAGCCACAAGCTAGAGACACAGGATGAAACTTGGAAAGAAATAGGGATCAAAACTTGCAAAAATGAAGGACAGAGCTTGCTAAAGCCAGTGAGGAAGTCTCTGAAACAGCTAACAAGATCTAACAAAGCTGCACATGCCTAGAGAAGTGTTAAAAGGGCACATCCAGCCTTCATCAGGGGACCACAGAGGAGGACAAGGAGCCTTCCTCAGTGCCACCACCAGGGTGCTGTGCCTCACGTGTGCTAATGATAGTAATGAGTACTAAGAAATAGTTTGCATGACCACACCTTTTCTAAGGAAAACTGTGAATATGCATAAAGTATAACCCATATATTGTAATCTGCTGTGTGCCTGTGTGTGTGCTGTTAGGAGGAGATACCCCTGTGCACACTGAATAAAGCAAATGGCTGCTTCTTAGACTTTCTGTCTGAAGTGTCACTTAACCCGATTTGGGGCGATTCAAGAGATACTGTGAGATTTGGGCAGGTAAAAGAGAGGGCTGGGGCAGCTGCTGGCTCTCCCTCTCGGCTTCGGAGGAGGACGGTCAGAGCTGCTGCTTGGAGGAGGGAATTTGCTGCCACCACCACAGCCCAGCCCAGTCCTGTTTCTTCTGCCATGGGGTGAGCCTCTGCTGATGAGAGCAGCCACTGAACTGGGACTGTATTAATGACCTACCTACAAAAGGGGGCCCTTGCCATCTGTTTGGGTACTTCAGGGAAAAAGACCAGGACTCTCTTCCCCCTCCCGCAGGACACATCTCCTGGCTGTGTGTGGCAGCTGCTATGCAGAAGCCCGGCTGCCACTGCCCTGTCCTCGCTATTCTCATGCCACTGCTTTGAGTTTTCACTACATTGCAGCTCTGCACCCCCTGCCCTGCTGGGATGGCCTGCGGTGTCTGCCTGCCTGCCCAGCAGTTCCAGCCACAGCTGCCGGGTCTCTGACACATCTCATCCACCACTCTGGGACCTTTGCTCACCCCTTCCTTCCCCTCTTGCTACTCCGAGGTTTTCTGCTGCGGCTCCTTTTGCTGTCCAGAGAGTGCACCGGGACCGGCCGCCCCTGAGGGTTTGTAAAGGAAACCACTCCTCCATCCCCTCCTGCCGGCTGCCTCCACCATTGTTCGCGTGAGGGAGGGACACGGCCGAGCCGCGCCACAGCGCCCCCTGCGGCCGGGGGGAGCCATCGCACCCGCCCTGCCCGGCCGGGAGCCGGCAGCGCCCCTGGCGGCCGGGAGCGGAACTGCACCCAGGGGAGAGGGCTCAAAGAGCAGAGAAAGAGACTGTTTATTGGGTTTCTGTTCTTGTTTGTTGTTGTTACCACTGTTGTTGTTTGCCTTGTTATGCATACATGCACTAGTAAAGAACTGCTATTCTTTTTCTTGTATCTTTGCCTAAAAGCTCTTCAATTTCAAAGCTGTAATCATTTGGAGGGAGGCAGTCGTAGTCTTCATAGTTGCCATTCCAAGGGAGATTCTCACCTTCCTTGGCGGAGACCCGTCTTTCAAACCAAGACAAATACAAATTCTCAGAAAGGACAGGTTTTGAGCATAGGAAAATTAAGGATTACAAAAGGTAATAATTGAGCCAAGACTTGCCTTATTTTGTACTTTTCAAGACATAAAGATGAGGAAAACAAAACAGTGCTTCCTACCCATTGGGGTTTGTGCTTGAATAACATTGTTGTCTGTTTAAAAAGGTCTTTTTGTGAAATTGATTCTTCCTTGAGAATCAGAAATAATAGCACTGCTTTGCTTTTCTTGTTAGATCACTTTGCTGCACCTTTTCAAATGTGTGCTAATACCAGAGTATTTCAAGCACATCTCTATTAAAACTATTCAGCAAACTTGGAAGTCTACCCTAAAAACTTCCAACTGATTTAAAGTGTAAGTGATGTATATCTACACTCTGCCTGTCATGAATAATTTAACAACTGAAGTATTCTGGCTCCCAAAATTCATAACTTGAAACAGTTGTTTAGTAATCCATTCAACATGGCTGTATCTCTTTTTTTCCTCTGGTCCTATGTATATATAGCTGAATGTATCCACATTAATACTGCCCTTAGTCATCAGTCCTTTGTGTCTTTACAGTTAATCTCTGTGTGTAGAATATAAGTAGGTGATCTATATAAATAAACTCCCAGAAGGGAACCAGATGCTGAACTTTATAGCTGAGTCAACAGAACCACTGAATGGTGATGTGATATAATACACTTGGCATCTGTGAGTCAGCATTAAGATGTGCTCCAAATACTATTGAAAACACTGACAGTTTCTGGATATAAAGAACTCATTGTGCTTTCATTAGCACTGCTGGAAATTGCTCCCAAGGGTTGTGGTTCTCACTCAATTCAGATCACTTATGTAATTTCAAAGTATGAACTGTTTCAGGCAACTGCAATGTTCACTGATTTTTGCACTGCTTGGTGAACTTTCTATTTAAAGGTTTCCCAGCATTGGGTTTAGAGCTAATACTTCGAGTTCAGTAGTCTTGAATAGTCTTGAAGAACTCCCAAAATGTTAGATTAGAAAATGCTACTCACGAGATACCCCCTGCCCTGCTTAATGATCTGAGTGAAAAAGCAGAGACAGAAGCAGAGACAGTCTGTTGGGTCAGGGCCCTGATTCACCCTAACACTCATCTTCATTAATCTTCTGTTTGCATTGTTGAAAAAGTACGTGCTGCCTGTGAAGTGAGATAGCCTCATCGTTAAGCTGGATATCTGATTCCTGGCCTGAGTGTCAGTGGAATGTAAATGCACCTCCAGTGTGGGAATGTGCTAAGCCACAGTGATTAGAGAGTGACTGGATGAACAGCAGCGACTGCCTGCATGCGCTGATCACCTTTACTAATGAGGTTTTTCTGACCTGGGGTAAAACTTACCAGGTGAGTTTTACAGACAGCTCATCCATCCTGGGCTGAATTCTGTATTTTAAGGAAACATTCACCAAAGTCCTGCTCTGAGTTTTTGATGTCAGGAGGCCAGGGGGCTCCAGCTAGCTCTCACCCTGGCCATGCTGGTCAGGAAAGGCCATCCTTAGACTGCAAGAAGTCCAAGTAACAAGTTCTGTTCTCCTAGTCCTGGATATCCTCAATGCCTAGGTTCAAAGCAAGGGTCAGAGAAGGCTCTCTCTTACAGAGGTCTTTATTCTTCAAGGTGGTACAGGAGAGAGAGAGTGGGCTGGGTCCCATTAACATTTAAACCGGGGGGCAGAGGGGTGAGGCAGGTAGGTGATGGCCCCAGGTTAACACAGGGCAGGGTCAGGAGAGAGGGACAAAGGGACAGGGGAGGAGATACCTTTGGACAGTACCTGAGCTATTGGCGGGGGGGTGGAAAGCAGGGATGAACAACTCCAAAATGTTGGGATAAACAACTCCAAAACAGCTGAACAAAACCCACCACCACAAGTTTTCACTGTTACCAGCCACCCCAGAGCCATGCAGTCAGTGCTGTGCCGGCAAGATATTTTGTGCTGCTTAAATACAAACGATGCTGAACAGACAGCCAGAGAAGGTTCAGCAGGAAGGCTGGCCACAGACAAGCTATGAAACTCTCCTCCTTTTAAAAAATGTTCAAGCTGGCATAGAAGTCCTGCCTTCTATGACTGATTGGTTTTTTTTCCTACAGACTGGTAAAGCAAAGATTCTGTGTATTCCCAGAGCTACACACACCCATGCCTTGAGGTGACTGGCTGACTGTACCTGAACTGTGACTGGAGATGTCTGTTCCGAAGATACAGGAACTCGAGCCCCCCCAGTGCTGCTGTCAACCTGCCAGTCTCCCAGTCTTTAAACAACTGCTTCCTAAAAAGCAAACCTTCCAAAAGACTGAGCCAAGTAACGGGAGGTTACAAATATACCAGTTATTTATCTGAACACACCTTGAGAGCAACATGAATAAAACATTTGCATTCTTAAGCCCTGATGTAAATTCCAGGTAATCATTAAATAAATGTTTTCAAGCATGGTACGTGTATTTGAATAAAGCTACTAAATTGGTGAAGCACTTGCCAATTTTTTTAACGTGACAGATCCTGAAATATGGAAATCCATAGCTTAGGTCAGGAGGCAGAAGGTTGAGGCAGTGCTGGGGGTTGGGGGTTTTTTTTGTTGTTGATTAATCTCTTTGGTTTTTTTGTGGGTTGTCTGGCTTTTTAAATACAGTTGAAGCAGATAAAATCCTGATCTTAGTCTGCAACTTATTAATCTATTTCTGATCTATTTTTCAGAGGTTCTGCAATTAGAGATTGTGTTGGACAGTGTCTCATTCTATGATGGGCTTCAAAAAGTGCTCTTAGTTAAATATTAATGTCATTTTTAGTTCTGTTGTATTGTGAAAAGCAAATTTTTTCTATGATTCTGTCATTTTAGCATAGTTTATAGGCAGGATGAGTAGAGGCATAAGAAAATATTAAATTTATTTCTTCTAAGGGGACAAGCTCAAATGCCAGTGAGGATTTAAGCAGTGTATTTCACCCTTGTGGACACTGGGAGAGCTCTGGGCAGGGCTGTGCTGCTGACTTGCACAGGAGGGCAAACAGGTGCTTTGGAGAAGCTGGTGGATAATTACGTGGGTGTGATAATGAGGCACTGTTTGGTTCTCAGTGTTCTTATTCTGACAGCAAACTCTTTGAGCCTCACCTTATGTCAATGGGCTAAAATTGTGTAGCCAGAGAACACAGGCAGGACCAAGTTTGTAGGAAGCTGATTTTCATTTGCCCTGAGTTTTTGCTTAGTAGTTTTTGCTTTTCATTTAAGTTCAAACAGCATACTAGTTGCAACACCTTCATAGGAAACATCCAAGGGTTATTCTTCTGTTTTTCTAACCAAAACATTGGTCTGTATAATTTATATTATGGCTTTGCATTTCATCTCTCTGATTACAGCCAAATACATAGGGCTTTACTAATCTCTTTGCAGGGATAAAATGTCCTCTGTTTTTCCTTGTTGCAGATTTCCAAGCCACATAATTGGCTTCACTTTGGGTTTGGATTGACCAAAAAGATCAAAGCAGAAGACATGTAATTTACCATGATCACTTTGACTTGTAGCCAATGTTTAGTAAGCTGGGAATTTCCACGGATGCACAAGGGATATAGCTTCCCAAATGTCATTGACATTCAGAGGGTTTTGGACACACTTCAAGCTTCTTTTACACTCTTATGCTGGAATGGCCCAGCGCTGCTTTCCTTTCTAAATATACATTTCTTAGTTTTGTTTTTTTTTTTTTAATTGACAAATTCTCCATATTTAAAACTTGCACCTCCCTGGAAGATATTAATCTTGGTGACTCTGAGTAGTGTTGACAGCCCAATATAATTACACATGATAGCAAATGACTACTTGGGTCAACACAAGTTACCAAGCAGGTTATTTTCAGAGGACTCCCATTCCTTCCAAAAACAAGAGAAAAAGATGGACCTTAGAAACGTGACTAGAAAATCTTAGGTTTCTGAAAACATTACCAATGTTTCTTCATGATGTAGTAAGCACACAGCTAATTAGTGTTCCACACCAAAGACAAGTTTCTGTCTTCCTAAGAAACTTTATGAACATACTCAAACCTTTTACAAAATATTATTGAATTGTCAACATTTTCGATGGAAGAGTAAAAAGCAAAATACTTAAAAGCTTAGCAAATTATACATATTTAACTGTCAGTGTTATTAGATCCAGTCCTTCTTCCACCATTTTGGGAATAGAAGAGCAATGACTACTTACCATAGTAATGGTCATTAATTAATTGATGATTACTAAGTTCCCTGACTCTTCAGTGTTTCCTTGACTTTGTAGATTCTGATTGTGGAAGCAGCACTCTACAGTGACAAGAGTCAAATGTTGTACTTTAATAATTCCTATTAATCTGTGTAATTTTGTGAACAAAATCAATAATTCCATCCCTTGTGTAAATATTTAATGAATTTTAGACAGGGCTGTATTAACTTTGTATGATCATGCTTTTGCTTAAAAAAAGTGCGACTTTCTGCCAAGTGCCTGGACAAGTGTCTGTGGGAAGAGAAGGATAAATAGTAAAACCTGAACCAAATGGCATCTCCTGTGTTCTCACGTTGTTTCCATGCTGTTGAACTCAGATGTAGCAAACCTGAGAATGAAATCAAAGAGGGTGTTTGCTCTGCACCATCTTTAGTCCTGGAGTGGTGATCAAGAGGGAGGGAGCCTGAACCTCCTTTGCTCTTGATCTAGAGCTTTCAGAGAAGGAGAGTGGATAACAGATAGTGCAAGTGATAAGTGATCTATCTTCTAGAGGAAGAAAATCAGGAATTACTTAAGTCACAAGTTTTGCTTTAGTTCTTAGTGCCACTTGGGTTGGTTTGTACATGGGGACATGCAGAAAATTTGCTGTGAGGTTTTCATAGATTTGCAGGCATCACATTAAAAAAAAAATGAGAATACAAAATCTGATTCAGTTGTAACATTTACCTTTATTATATGACAATGGCCATCAATAAACTCATGATCCCACGTTTTCTAAAATGGCAGAACAGGAAAGGAATATCTCAAATAGCAACAACTGAAATCCCATCCATAAGTCCGGCAGTGAGCTGCATGTTTTTATAAAGCACCTGCGCAGGCAGTAAACACTAAAGCAATTATCTCTGTGAAAAGGTAGGAAAATAATTGAAGAAAATGTCTGTTCTCAGGCAAAGAGCTTTCATTTTGAGCAATGGCAGTCAGGGTTATGGTTTCATTGTTACCCAAGTATGAACAGAAACAAAGTGCATGTCAGAAATAGTAAAATATCTTGAACTTCTCAGAAACCTTTTGGTTTTAATTTTAACTAAAGAAACTTCAAAAATGCTTTTACAATCCTAAATTTAGATATGGTTAAACTGGAAATTGCAGTTGCCCCTTCTGTAACCTTTGGTGTTCTCCCCAATATTCTTTTTTTTTTTTTACAAATGTGATCTATTTTATGAACTCATTATTTTTTCTGTTCTAATGCATTTTCCTTATCTTCTAATTAAGCACTGCTCCCAGCACACTTATGATGGCACGCTCACATCTGCTCTGGCTTCTCATCATTATTTCAGTGCACAACTTCTGCTGCAGTTGGTACAGGTGAGGCTGTGACCCTGCTCAAGCTGTCTGCTGCTGCCTTTTGCTGTCTTTCACAAGTCTACCATATCCAGTTCAGCTAAGGCAGAAATCCAAGCAGATAGCTGCTAGCAAATCTTCTTAATCAAATTTGAGAGGGGCTTGAACAGGTAGATAGCACCAAAATTCCTTAAATCCCTTCAGTTTTCAAAACTTGCATTGGAGCCATTCCTTAAGATTTCAGTTCTGCATGAAGTACAAGGGCACTCTGTAGTTTTCATGTTCAGACATCTCATGTCTTCCCTTGCAATCACTCACTTCCCTTTCTCCTGTCACCTCTTGTCAGGGACTGAAATGGTTCATGCCTTAAACACTGTTATGACGGAGTTTTGCCCATTATAGCAAAAACTGCCTAAAGAAGCTGCAACCACAGAAACCCACCTGTCTTTGAAGATACCTGACTGGAACTTTGGACTGTGGATTAAACCACTTAGATAAGATAAAGGGGACGTGATTGTTCAATTGTCTGAGTTCTAGGGAGAAGACAACAAGGCTGATGAAAAGGAATG
>VYZR01045166.1:2054-13143 GCA_013400675.1 Oxylabes madagascariensis
AAAAAAAAAAAAAAAATGCTGTAACAGAAAACTTCCTGGGAGGAAACCAACCTATACCTTCTGTTGACTAAGAAAAAGGGGGTTTTGCAATTTGCTTGGGATAAATCTCTGACTGTTCCTCAGTCCACCCAGGACTGATGCACAGCAATAGCCCAGCTGGCAGTGGTTGGGACAGAGCAAAGGGCTGGGAACTTTCCATCCCGACTTTCTTGTGCTGATGCAAGTTGGTGCAAGACCACTGGAGCTGGTGGAGGCTGTGTCTATTTATATCCCTGGAGGATCTGGCTGATGAATCACCCCCTTGCTGTGGCTGGAAAATACTGCCTCACCGGGAAAATCCCGCTGCCAGTGACACAGAAATCTCAATGGTGAGGGAAAAGAGCCCCCTTCCAGCTCCAGAGCAAATCCACTTCAAATTAGGNAGGTTTTTCTTCAGCTTCTTGCTCCCCTTTTCCTTATTCCGAAAAAGGCAGCCTCAAGCAGAAGTGATTGTTTTCTTAATGAAAATTAGGCTAAGGGAAGGAAGGCACCTGAAGCACAGTTTGCATTTGATATTAAGTCAGTTTTTTAATTAAATTGGTAATGATTCCAGAGCCCTGGTTACATCACATCCCCAACCAGGCTGAAAAATCCCAGGGATTGGGAACTACATCTGCCCTTGCACTGGTGAGCTGCAGTGGGGGCCTTTGGGGAATTCAGCCCTGAACATAATTCCTCCTTCTCCAAGGGGAGAGCTGACACATGGGGTACCTGCACTCCACAGATCTGCCTCACCAGGCCAGGAGAAGGAGAAATCCCTTGGATTCACCGCAAAATGATATCAGGGAGATGATATCAGCTCATTTCCCAGCAAGAAAAGATGTTAAAAAGACACCAAAATTAGCTCTGAAAGTAAGATTCGTGGAATTTATTGCATGACCCACATGTGACAGGAAAACTCATCTTTTGTCACTCTTTTGCACTCAAATAGCAAAACTGCAGCTCTGTGCTCAGCCTAACTTGGTCTGGGCCATTTTGCCAGGCTGAGACAGTCAAGTGTCTCTGCTTTCACCTGGTGGTTGGGGTTTTTTAGAAGGTGGAGGGGTCTTTTCTGAGGACACAGTGTGTGGACACTGGGCCTTTTCCCAGTGCAAACCAAATGATAACTTGACCTGGAGCTGGCATATCCAGTGCACTCATATTGAGGCATTTATGTGAGCAGACCATAAACCACAGACTTTTCCTCATTTACCCTGCTCTCCCAGCCCTGCTAATCTTTATTATTATTAATCCATATATTGTCTACCTAAATCACTAGGCAGCTCTAATTAACTATTAAGCAAGCAACTGCACAAACACCTATTATCACAATCTGGTGAAAAATAAAAAAATCTTTCAACTATAATTCTTCTAAAAAGAAAAGGGATAAAGTCCTTCAGTACTAAAGGAAAGTGAGGTCCTAGGAAACCATGGCACAAACAAGAGGTAGCAAAAAATGGGAAAAACCAAACAGGAAAATTGACAGTCTTCAGCAGAAAAGTGCACTTTGCCTTCTGTACATGCTGCAGAAAAATATTGAATAGCCAAATGAAGTTACTAAATCCAGAGGGGAAAAGAAGCCTCCAATGTGCTCCTGTTTTCCTGGAGTTCAGAGTTCAAGCATGTGAGATCTGTTGACTCCACCAAATGATTTTGGGAGCTGAGGGGTTTGGGGATCATTTAGATGCAAAAATTCTGCCTTGCTCAGCCCTGTGGGTGTGCAGACATGGTGACCAGTACAGGATCCACAAAAGTAAATCCTCACTGTGCTTGAAGGTTCTCTATTAAGGCTTTTGCTGTCATAAAAAATGTTGTAACAACAAGTGTCACACACGCTTGGTGGCCTCTTGCCGCTCGATGTACGAGATTACCAGAGGCACACAGACAGATACAACTGGTCTCAAGAAGTTTTTCCACCAGCATTCCCCCTCAGAAAATTAGAGCGAAGTACAAAAAAAAAAAAAAAAAAAAAAAAAAAAAAAAAAAAAAAAAAAAAAAAAAAAAAAAAAAAAAAAAAAAAAAAAAAAGTGAAGCACGAAGCGCTTTTTGGTGCAAAGTTTTCTTTGGAGAGCAGATTGTTTGCAGAGAGATGAAAAGCATCGCAAACACGCTGACAATTTGTGAATATGCATCCGTACACATATTTCCAGCCGTGTTCACGCAGCCTTCCCTTCCAGCTCCCTTGCAGGTCTGATGAATCACAGCCTGCAAACAGCCCCACTCAGGCAATAGTCACGCTGAGTGGCTCATGACTAACCCCCCGAGCAGGAGTTTATTCACAAAGTGTATGCAAATAGCAAACACATCTGTAAGCAGCGGCAGCAGCGCTTTACTCCAGGATAATTTGCAAACAAGAAAAGGGGTTAAGTCTGTCACGCTGATTGCTTACAGAAAGTGGATCACTCAGCCTTAGTCATTTGCATCTCTTTCTGGATTGCAAATCCTCCTGGCACAGAATACAGCAGGCCCTTTCATTTGTTTTCCTGCTCCTCGTCCTCCAGATGTTCAAGTTAGACTTGTTTTTTGCAGTTGTTGTTTTTTTTTTCTAGGACTTCTCAGCCAGATAATGAAACCTACTACAGTCAGTACTTTGCAATAGTCAAGCTCTGAAAACTCAAATATATACTTGATTTATTACTTCTAGCGGTCAATCACATAAATGCATTAAGCTTTTCCAAAGAAGAAATTCATAGACACGTATCATAGAATGGCTTGGGCTGGAAGGGACCTTAAAAACCATCTCATTTCACTCCTTACACAATCCCAGGTTGCTCCAAGCTCCATCCAGCCTGACCTTGGACACTTTCATGGACGGGACATCCACAATTTCCCTGGACAACTTGTTCCAGGGCCTCACCACCCCCGTAGTAAAGCATTTAATCCTAATTTCTAATCTAAATCTACCCTCTTTCCATTTGAAATTGTCACATGAATATTCTGCTTCAGCAGCAACAGGGTAAATACTAAAATTCATCTGCAGAACGAAACAACAAAGCATATTGTTCAGCAGCACAGTCATTCAGTAGACTCATGTTCAGTGGGCACTGCGAAAAGACCTACGGTCAGACTTTAAAAAAGCAAATATACCCCAAAAAGACCTTCCAGCGGGTCAGAATCAAAACTAGAAACATCCATCCTCAATGCCCCTTGAGCGAATAAATGTTTAAATATCTTACTTGATGCACTTTTGCCCACAGCACTCCACCACTGGACCCCCAGATTTCAGAAACAACAGTTCTGATGTCACCTCACACAAAAGGAAGCTCTGAAAACTCCTTTCCTTTGGGTCTGGAATGGTAACAGCTGCAGTGCATCAATAACGGGTTAATTTAGGCATGGATTTAGCTCAGAGCTGCTGTGCTGAGCTCCTGGAAAACACAAAGTGTAGTAGGAGGATCCTCCACCCCCAGCAAGGAGCAGGTGAGTGAGCAACAGGCACTAAATTTGTACTGGATGAGGGCAAAATCGGTAAGTCAGAGAGTTGGAAGGTTGAGTGCATCCCCGCTCCTTTGGCTGCCTCCCGTGACTGCTCAGGTGCCACCTCTTGTTCTGTAGCTTATGCAACACCTTCAGATTCTGTCTCATGATGTCTGGCTGCTGAGCCTGCTCCTGCTCCATGATGCCTTTTCTGATGTTTTCTAAATGTTTAACTTCAGCACTTTTGAATTCCACGCTACCTGTGCACGTGCTGCCCAAATTCAGTCTCCATGTTCTCCTGCACTATGAAAAGTAAATTTTTAGGAGCACATTTGCACTTTAATCTTTGATTGAAATCTGCTCTCCAGAACATCTGTAGACAAAGAATGCCTCTACACACTACTGTCTATCCCCTGATCTATTTTGCAGGAAGTTGCCCCTTCCCTGGATTTGGGATGTTACCAGGAACAAGAAGTGAGCCACTCTAAAGAGTTGCTGCGAATATTCTGTATATCTTTCAATTCAAGTCCCTCATCTTGCCAATGTCACAAATGAATGGCTGTGAGCTTTCTTTGATGCTGACTTGGTTAGCAATCCCAAGGCTGAATGGGACAAATAATTCCCATATCATTCCCATCACATCTGACACCATCCTCACCATCCAAAGGCTTGGGGTCACAGAGGATGAGGCTTCCAGGTAGAAGATCATGGAAAGCCTGTACTCCTGATCCCCCTCGCTGGATTTCCTTTCAGAGATTTGGGAATAGCAGGTTAATGCCTGACAGCCACAGCAGCCAGCTGGCAGTTTTTCTGGCTTTAGGGAGCAGGGATAAAGGCTACATCCAACTTTCCGGATGCCCTAAAAATGTTCAGGCTGGTGTGAGCAAGAGCTGCTACCTCATCTCACTGACCCTTTCCTAGTAGCATCTTAAAAAATAAGCAATTGTGCTCCAGGGGGGCCTCCTTCTCCTCCAAGAAAGACTCACTTTTAATTACCAACTACTAAATGAAGCTATTTTCACTCGTTTCAGCCAGCAGAACACACAGATAATGTAACGCATACTCATAAATAACCTGGCAATGGAGACACGAGGAGAGGGAGATGCTGAGTATAGACATGGGTGTATTCCCTTGGAAAGGGTGCTACATCCTTACCACAAGGTAAATCCTACATTATGTGGCCCAAAGATGGCAATAAAAGGGCTGTATATGTACTAAACTTCTTTGTGTATGACAGGTTTATAAAAAATCAGAAGTAATATGAGCAGGGTGTTTATTTTCTGCTTCTCCAAAAATGTAACTGTTGATATTCCTGGTCCAGTGACATAAACAGCTTTCCTATTTCTCTTCACTCCTGGCTGGTTTGAGTATTTGGAAATTATTTTGGACTTGTGTGATGTAGCCAGTTAGACCTGATGATTTTATCATGTGTACTTCTCTGTCCTTCTTCCTAATTAGAATAAAACAGCATTTAGAACATCCAGTGTCACCCTTGCCATGGCAGGGACACCTTCCACTGTCCCAGGCTGCTCCAAGCCCCAGTGTCCAATCTGGCCTTGGGCACTGCCAGGGATCCAGGGGCAGCCACAGCTGCTCTGGCTGCCACTCTCACAAGGAAGAATTTTTTTTTTCCCAATATCCCATCTAACCATTTCCTCTTTCAGCTTAAGGCCATTCCCCCTTGTCCTGTCCCTGCAGCCCTTGGCAATTGTCTCTCTCCAGGTTTCCTGCAGCTCCTTCAGGCCCTGCAAGGCCACCCTGAGCTCAGCCCAAAGCTTCTCCTGTGCAGGCTGAGCAATGGCAGCTGTGCCAGCCTTTCCTCCCAGCAGAGCTGCTCCATCCCTCTGCTCATCAGAGGAAATCCTTGCTCAGCAGGGATTCTGAAGCCCTCAGAAGGAGGGCTGCAACCATGAATCTGGGTTAGCTCTGTGGAGATGGGATGGAAAATGCAGGACCCAACAACTCCAAACCTCCCTTTGATCTCTGCCAGCCTCTGTGTGCCAGGGAATTCGCGGGAGCAGCCGGGCTGGCCATGGGGACACTCAGGAGCCCTGGGCTCTGTTCTGCATCTGCCCCTGCAGACAAACAGCCTGGGACTGTCACCGAGCAACGGGGAGATGCCGGTAATTTAGGAAATGACCAACCATTTGTGTGTGTCTGCACGCTGGGAAAACACATCCGGGAAAGGTTAAATCTGCCTTTGCAGCAGCACAAAAGAAACGGGAGCGAACGTCGAGCTGGGTGTGGTGCCGCTGGAAGGGGACCGGTGCCCCTGCTGTAGTAAAAGATGCTGCTATGTAAAATCTCGTGTCACGTCCTGAAATGCTCTTGTTTGTCCCTATCATGCGACAGTAAAGTCTGGAGGCTGGGGTTTGTTTGGTGGTGGGGCTTGTTTTGGTGGTGGTGGGTTTTTTTTGTTTTTGGAGGGTTTTTTTGTTTGTTTGGTGGGGTTTTTTTGGTTTGGTTTGGTTTGGTTTTTTGTTTTGGTTTGGGTTTTTTGTTGTTGTTGTTGGGGTTTTTTTGCTTGGTTAGTTTTTTCGTGGGTATTTTTTGGTGTTTTTTTTGTTTGTTTGGTTGGTTGGTTGGTTGGTTCTTGTTTGTTTGTTTGTTTGTTTTGTTTTGTTTTGTTTTGTTTTGTTTTGTTTTGTTTTGTTTTGTTTTGTTTTGTCTTTAATTTAAATCGAAAGAATTCTGGAAGTAAATTTCTTCAGATTCCTCACTTGATGGATTGTTTGGCAGTTGATACAGAAATACCACACCGTGCTGGATGCTACCTGGAAAAGTGGCAGCTCTCTGTCTTATGTCTGTTCAGGGGCAAAACTGGCAGTCACTCACCTCATGTTTGTTTTTAAAAGGAAAAAACTCATCTCTGACCTGAAGTTTTCCTCAAAGACTGGTCAGTGAGGATGCAGCTTGTGCTGTTTCAGGCACCAGCAAAGCACAGCTGATACAAGCACTGCTTAAACCGTGGTTCTGTGCCCACAGGAATTCCGAGCAGGCCCATCTGGCCAGAGATGGAGGTGGATCATTAAACAGCTCAAGTCCTCTCTGGAGGGCAGGGAAAAGGCGATTTGCGCTGCTGCAGGGCAGGATCTCAGTGTGACCACAGCCCAGAGCAGAGCCAAGCTCACACCTGGGCTGTTCCCCCGGTAATAATACACATGTGTCCAGCTGTGAGCCTGCTGGACTCACCTCCTTGCGAGCAATTCCTCTGCATGTATTTTAAACGAGGAAATAAAACATGCAGCTGAAGGCAGGGAGGTGGATGTGGCAAGACACAAGACAGATTCACCACCACGGGGCAGATTATTCTTGTCAGACCTGGCATCTGATTTTCTAGAGATCAGATCTGTGATAAACTTTTCCTCTCTCAGTTCCAAAAACGCTGCAGGGCAAGGCATGGGTTTACCTGGAGGAGTAGGAGGCTGAGATCGGCAAAACTAAAGGGATGGGGCCTCAGGCGGTGGGGAGAAGAGTCAGCAACAGAGGATCATTCCCCAGGACCTTTTCCAAGGCTGATCTGACTCAATAATTTTCCTCATAGCCTTGGCTCAGAACGTCAGCATCTGCTAATAAGATTTGCTGATGTCATAAAACTGGGAAGCAGCTTCAATTCAGAATGGTAGAGCATGTTACAGTAAGGCCTCATGATCCAAAGTAGCAGAAAAGGGAGGAAACCCAGCAGCACAAGGTCATGCCTTTGGGAACTACTGATTTTCTTTCTCCAAGCAAGGAATTCATCACCTGGCAGCAACAAAGCTTTTTCCCCTGAGAAAAGGGCAGTTAGGAATGATAACATGATTCAGATGTTAAGAGGGAACTTCAGCCTTAAAATGCTTCCAAAGAGGTGCCTCTGTTAGGGATGCCCTAGGGAAGGGTGAAGTAATGCCACTGTACAAGCTTTTAGTCAGATTTCCTTCGCAACTGCAGGTACAATTCTAGCTTCCAGTTCCCAGCATGAACTCCCAAGGGACAAAAAATAAAGGTGGAAAAGGGTTGTCAGGATAATCAGAAGAGAAAAGACTGCATCACCAGAATACTTTTGCTAAAAGCTTTGCCTTGGGAAGAGAGCAGAATAAAAACACAAAAGGGGGCCTGAGAGAAAAGCATGGAGCTGTTTCAGAGGAGGCTTGGGGTGAATATCAGTTAAGGTTCTTCCCCCAGAGGGTGCTGGCACTGCCCAGGCTCCCCAGGGAATGGGCACGGCCCCGAGGCTGCCAGAGCTCCAGGAGCCTTTGGGCAGCGCTGCCAGGGATGCCCAGGCTGGGATTGTTGGGCGGTCTGGGCAGGGACAGGGTGGGACTGGATGGTCCCTGTGGGTCCCTTCCAGCTCAGGATATTCTGTGATCCTATAATTCTGTAAGTCAGGTGTTCTCTATAAGTGTGCTGAGCACAAACGCTTGGGAAGGGCTGTCAGGATAATTTCCTCGTAAGAACATATGGATGCACACTGGCCATCCATTTATTTAGGCTGTAAATTAGATGAAATGTTTAAATCACTGGGGAAACCGGATTTAGGAAAAGGCTTCCTATGGGATCACAGAGTCAAATAATCCACCTACTCTTTGGTGAGTTAGAAAGGGGAGGATATACCTGGACCAGGTGATGCAACAATTCTTTTTTAATCCCTTCCTCTGTCCTGGCTGACTCTTCCTCAGCGCTCTCCATCAATAACATAAGTGATAAAACATGGAGCTTTGAAGCTCCAACTTCTTCTCTGCTTTCAAAAGATAATTGAAGGCATTTGCAAGCCTACACTCTACACCCTGCCTGCAGAGGATTGCAGAGTATGGACTCAGGTTTCTGCGTATAAATTAGCACACAGAGTATGAAAGTGAGATTTCAAAGGCAGGTCCAAACCACTTATACTGAAGAAAAAAATCTGACTACAGCAAGGTCTTTTAAAAAACCCTATTGAAAGAACTGGGAGTAGTAAAGACTTCAAACACTTTTATTTTGCATGCTGTCCTTGGTCTTTTTCCACAACAAGTTTGGAGCACAAGAGATTTTTTTTCTGTTCACCACTGAGTCACCTACAAGAGGCTCAGAAGTTGTTTCCCACTTGTCTGGTTGCATTGCTGTGGTTCCACAGAGCCCTACAGGTGTACAGTGCTGATAATAGATATATAAACCGTTTTTAGAAATTTTTCCCCATGGACTCACAAAAGCTTGAGTGTCTTGGCCTGGCAGGTTCGGCAGGAAAGGCATTTTTCCTTGTGCAGCATTCATCTTTTTGATGCCCACAGCGCTGTCCAACAAGAGGGAATTGCACCGTTTTTCATTCTTTGGCAGTGTTCTATTTAAAATAATTACAGTCAATTATTATCACTCAACAACTGGGACTTCCTGCCCTAAAAGCCTTTGTTTGTAAGTCATCACCCACCTCTCTATTAGTGAATTCTTCAGTAATCCAGTGTATTTGAGGACTACATGGAATGGCATGACTAATGCCTCCCGCTCATATTTTCCCACTTTCCTGGTAAATCAGGAACAAGAGGCAGCCAGAGCATCTCCATTTGAGCACTGTCCAGCTCAGGGGCTCCTTTTTTCTTTCGTATTTTCTGCATCCAGCCCTGCTTTCCTCGCATCCAGCCCCACCCTGCCCCTGCCCCTCTGGAGTCTTTGGAAAATTGAAAAGAAGCCAGTTTCAGTTTTCCTTCCCTCCCCCAAAATTCCCTCTCTTTCATCCTGGGCTGAGTCATCTGGGAAGACTTTCCTACACCCCTAGAGCAGCCTCCAGGCCCACTCTGCTCACACTCCACCTTGCCAACCCTTCAGGCACCGCAGCTTTTGAATAGATGAGCCAAAGGCTCCTTGAAGCACATTCCTATTCGTGCTCCTGCCTTATCCCCGTGGATCTTGGTGCTGGAGATCAGAGCCCAGAACAAGAAACACTTAACCAAGTCCCCAGGGAATACCTCAGGTGTGTTTTCACACCCCGCCTTGCATCGCCCGCCCGCGCATGTTCCTGACTCCAATTCCAAGCTCAAAGCCAAGCTTTCNGCATTAATTGATTATTACCAAATTGATTATTGTGGCTGAACTAAATTTAATGTTGTCAAAATAAATTATTATTATTATTATAAATGAATCGGCTATTTCATTTATAACAATAGTGTTGATTTTATGGGAGAAAAAAAAAAAAGTTGTTTTATGTTATGCTGAGATCCAGCGCTTGTGTGGGTAGGCAGATAGAGGAACCCATCACTTCCCAGATATTAAACCACTTTTTCCTATTCGTTCCAGAGCTGCAACTAATTCCCCGCTGCTTTTCTCCCTCTGAAACGTGGTGTCTCTGTCTCCCTGCCACTGAAGTGAAGAGGATTTAGCCCCAGGTGAGAGCAGCCAGGAAAGCAGGAGTGCAGTGACAGTGCCAACAGGAACATGGCCAGAGGGGTAAAGTTGTCTCATCCTTTTTGATCCTCAGCACAGGCGGCTTTTGAGGCAGCAAAACAACACCTCTGGTGTCCCTGAAGTGGTCTGGGGAGGGGGGAGGGCAGACTTTTCTTGAAGGGTTCTTCAGCTGGCCTGTGAAGGAGAGACCTGCCTTATTAGTACTTTCCTTAAATGCTCTGCAGCAGCACTGAAAAAAACCAGCTTTATTCCTCACATAGCTGCCTTCAAAGAAGGATGGTTTGTGGAAAGAGGAAATGGCTTTTCTTAGGTTCCCTAACACAGCTGGAAAACAAGGTGAGGTTTTGGGCACAGAGCCCTTTTTATGGCGTCTTTCTTCTATAATTGCTTTAGGATGTGTAAAGGATGTACAGCACACCTACAGCCAAAAAAAAAAAAAATCCCTTTGACAATATTAGCGTGGCTGTGAGCTTTTCAGCAGGACCAGCCTTTCCATTTCTCTGCAAGTCTTCTGCTGAAATTCGGAACTGCTTAATTACAGCCTGCTGGAATGGTGCAGGTCAGCTGAACAATGCCAGGGGAGCGTGGGCACTGCCCCAGCCCGGCCTACAAAGCAAAGAGTGAGGGGCATAAAGGGATGGTTTTCCCCATCCAGCCACCTCAGCCTCTTTATAGACTCTCAAGGTTGAAGTCATGAACAAATCATTCTCAGGCACCTCTTAATACGCAAACAAAGGAGCATCAAAATCATCCGGAGGTGGTTCCTAATGCAAGCAGAGAAACAGGATTAACATCTTGGCTTTCTCCTTGAATATTTCATCCGAAATGTTCTGAAAACAAGTAAATCTGTTGAATTAAGATGAGGAACGAAACACACTGAAGCCCTTCAAAAACACTCTGGGGAAACAATGGCACTTGCGGTGACTTTCCTCCAGCACATCAAGGAGGAGAGAACAAAGGGCCGATTTATGCCTGAAGAATGGGGTTATTGTTCCTTCATTTCCCACACATACCCACCCAAACAGGAGCGAGCCCTTGCTCCAAACAACGCCAGGCCGTGGATGTCTCAGCTGATGTGTCTGTGCCACCAGGCAGGAACACAAAGTACTTTACCCAATTAACAAGCCCTGAGCCAGCAGCTGTAACCCCTTGGCAAATACGAAGGGGTTGCGGGGGAGGGATTAAGCCAAATTCACATTGAGGTGTACAGACGTGGCTCTGACTTGTCTCCACGTTTGAAACCTCGTTAATTTTCCTTTTGATTCATTCATTCGGTTACCTGTCAGCATGTACCTGGCTG
>VYZR01045172.1:14909-33039 GCA_013400675.1 Oxylabes madagascariensis
CTTACCCCTTCAGCTGCAGGTTGAAAGTCATTCAGACCATGACAGCTGAACATTTATGTCCTTTGTAGCCATTACTCCCAATATATGTTTCCTCTAGGACATAATTGGGTCTCTTGCTGTGGGTTTTGCTACCTGTCTGCTACGAAGTCTTGCATGAAATGTAGAAANAAACCAGAGGTCAGCAAATGCGATGCTGTCTGCAAGAAAGAAGAATCTGGACAACTACAGGCCTCTCCAACTGATGTGGGTGCCAAGGAAGGTCGTGGAGCAGATCATCCTGAGNAAATCTTGTGGGGAACTCTTTTCAGGCTTAGACCAGGATTTGTGTGTGCATGTTCACAGAGACCAGGCATAAGGCATGTAATCCTGTGTACACAGACTGCGTGCTGGCAGATGGGAGGTCTGTGCATACTGAGAAGATTGACTTCTTTCCACTTGGACAGTGACAAGAATACAGGAACATGTTAGGGTAGCCAGAAAAAATTGAAACTAGATTATCCTATACTTGCTGCTAAGAAATGCAGAGAATCTCCATTCATATAACATTTTTCCACTCAGGCATTCAACTAAGGAGGCATGAGGCAGCACAGCTTTTCTCTTGTTAGAAATAAAACAGCCCTCATCTTCCAACTCAAAAACAGTGCTCTGTAGCTTCTGCTTGGCTGAAGCGGTAGCTCCTGTCTTGTATCCTTCCAGTTTTAGTATTGCTTACCTGTATATAGCTTTGCTTATCACAGTTATCCAATCCTTTACCAAAAAAAAGGATGATATTTTTTAAGGAAAATAATCACCTAAAGACATTCTATTTCAAAGCTCAAAACATCAAATTTATTGATGTCTTGCATTGCTGCATTTTCAGGTTGACTTGTCAGATCACGTCCAAACATTGTCTTGGTGGAATATCAGAGCTTAATATGTACTTGCAGTGTCCAGGACCAGAGTTGAATGATCCAGTCATGTCTTAACCACTACCTCGAAATATATGGTACCCATCTCTACCTTTTGGTGTCACACTGCTGCCTGTGCTCTGCTTTGGTTGAGCTATTCATGCTTCACGTTGTTCTCCGGTTGGAGTGACTCAGCTTCCAGCATGGTTCTAGTGCACAGATGCTAATGCCAGAGAATCACTGGTATCACCTGCACAACACTGTGCCAGGGATTTTGGCATGGAGCCCCTTCAGTCTATGATTTATATTGGATCAGTGCTAGGGGTCCCAGATGCAGTCTGGTGGAGAGGGTTTGTCTTTGTCTGTCCTTGAGTTTCAGAGGGACAGCTTGTGAAACCACAAATAGTTTGACTTCAGCAGTGTGATTGCATTTGTTGGTAAAGACTGAAGTGGAGAAAGATGAAGAGAAAGGCTATGGGGGAGGCAGGACATTCATCATTCTTCAGGCACAGTTTTTCAGGAATTACATTTAGAATGGCTGAGCAATAGTGGCTGCTTTGTCCAGCTCTGTCTCTTTCCCGCATACCTGTACACATGTACACATATGTATTTGCACACACATACACAAACACACACACCCCCTCAGTCTTNAGGGCCTTCCCAACTCTAAGTATAATCTATCCAACAGTCCCTTCCATATGAAACTATCCTAGTAGACTCATCATTTGGCCACATACAAACAAAAAGTCACCTCTCCAAATAACTACTTCCTCTTCCTTCACAAACACTAGCTTTCTCTCCAAATTTAACTCAGTGTATTTGGCTGGGGCCCAATCTTCCTTAAACAGCACAATTCTGAAGCGTGGCATTTTAAGATAGGAGGTAGAAAAGCTTCCAGTGAGACCACAGCTTGTTTAAAGGGCCTGGAAGAAGCAAAGGTGACAGAAATAAAAGTATCTACTGTCAGTTTTAGAGGGAGTTTTGGCACATCTGGTCAAACAGAGCTTCCTGTGTACAGGACACCGGACTTGCACACAAACACACACACCCCCTCAGTCTTTCATATAAATAGAATTTGTGATGCTTGCTTGGCTCCTTTACCTGTATGTGATTCCAGGTGTAACATATGGTTCTGGGAGCACAGCAGTATCACTGTGCCAGCAGAGATCTGTGGGCAGTCGTCAGTCTCTGCTAAACAAACGTGCTCTTTGTCCTGATGAGATGCCATTTCTCATTTACATCATCCCTCTTGCAGTACCGCATCCTTCAGGCTGGGGTCCTGGGAGGGCAAAGGAAGAAGGATGGCATCAGGAGAGGGATTGCCTCATCTCAAGTTGGCTTCTGAATGTCCAGGTGTTATTCTCCATAGAAATGTAACCCATCATAGCATCCACGTCTGCCACTATAGATCACATTACTCAGGAGGTGCTTTAAAATTTTGTGTATGTTAACTATAAAACCAAGAGATGCTTTAAAAAAATAGGCTGCTTGCATGATCTGTATCGTGAAGTAAGTGAGCATGAGCACTGATGAGCAAATTGTAAAGCATGGTTTGGAAAACTTGCAAATCAAAAAAATAATAGATCAGATTTCAGGTGAGAAAAAGAAAAGGGAACAAAGATGTGAGAGTCTTCCCTCAAGCCAATATTGTTACTGTGTTTGGTGAAAAGGAGGAACTGTTCTGAAATACTGAAGCTGCCCAGACCCAAATGCATAGCTCCACATTCAAAGACTATAATATCATTTGGTTTTAATTTTTGTGACCCACCTGCACATCAGGGGTAGATGATTTTTGCATTCATAAAAGTTGCTCTTTCTCTCTCTAGCAGTGCCACAGAGAAGCAGAAGGCTGTGCTTGGGTTCACTGAGCTGGAACAGCATATTGATATAAACAGACCTGGGACCTGCCGAAAGAGACGCTGCTTGGCACTAACACCACCTTGAGTTCAGACAGGATGTGCGTCTGTGCCTCATTGATAATGTAATAACCTTCATTACTTTTTGGCTGAGAGCACCTGTGCACAGCCCGAGATGTCAGCCCAGGGCAACCATTTTGATCGAGGTGATATTAACAGCTCTCATTAAAACCGATGACTATAGCAGTGCCCAATAGCACTGCTGTACTAAAGCGTCTGTTAGCATTTCTATTACAGAGCTCTGTTTTCAGGAGTTAATAATTTAGCCATAAAAGTTTTCTTACCTCTGAGCTGGAACTTGAATACAAAATATCAGACTGGGGTTGTTTCAAAAAAACACAACTGTTACCAGTCAGACTTTCGATTTTTTTTTTTTTTTTNCATTTATCTGGCAATTGTAAGATGCCAGAAGAAGTCATTTGTCTTCCTAGGCTGAAATGGGAGAGCTGGAAATGCCTGAAAAGTCTTGGAAGTCCTTTGGAGGAGGCATCCGCCATCGACCCTAGGAGGAACTGAAGCAGTCTATTACCTAACCTTTAAAATTAGACATTGTGCTAAAGTATAGCAATGTGATTAACTTACTGGTACTTGAACTTCAGCCTTTTTTTTTTTAACTGGATTTGAATGTATAGACTCTAGAGTAGTATTACATGTCTGGATAATAATCGTCTTAGCAATAATGAAGGAATAATTATTTCAGATAAATATTCTTGGTTAAATATCTGCAGCTAGACGTGCTTATTCAAAATAAGAGGATCATCTTAATACCAAGTTTTCGTACTTTGGAGAGTGCATTTAAGTAATTTCCAAAACTTAGGCTTTCTGATTTTGGAATGTAAATTTTTCTACTAAGCTATTCCTGAATGATGCTCATTTTAAATATACTTGCCCCTGGAGACAGGCCCCAAAAGACACTTATATTCATTTAAACATGTAAAGCTAATGCATAAATACAGACCCTGAAAATGTCATCTTTCCCATGCTTAACTTTACTGGTGAATAACATTAATGTGTTTCAAGGGATTAAATCACAACTTTTAATTATACCATTCCTTACAGACACAGAATGACCCGCTAAATCAGTGGGGACCGCAAGACAGCAAATACACGTCAGCAAAAAAGAATGTGGATAAACAGCAATTATGAAACAGATCTGACAAGTCAAAAATCCAGCTGAGCTCTAGAAGTTTATATTTTGGCACCTGGCTCTTTGCCAGCACCAGTGTTTCATACTTGACACCTTACATGCACAGTGTTTGCTTCTGAGAATATTCTTACACAATTATGTGCATCTTGGCTAGCCAATGTCCCCCTTAGGGAAAGGAGGGGGTGGGAGAAAGAGAGGAGAGAACAAATAATGGGAACATTAATGATGCCTCTTATTAGTCATGTATTATATAATCACATAATAATTCAAGTTGAAAGGGGTTTATGGAAACCATTGAAGCAGGGCTAATTTCAAAGATGGATCAAGTCCTGTCCGCTTTTGACTGTCTTCAGGGGTGCTAATTCTGCTTATTCTCTGGGCTCTCCTTTCTGTGCTGAGCCACTCTTGCTGGGAAGAATTTTGGCTTTCTGTCTAATCAGAGTTCCTTTGTTGCAGTTTGTGACTGCTGGTTCTTGTCCCATTGTCATTCATCCCTGAGTACAGTTTGGCTCTGTCTTCTCTACATTCCTGCTTTAGGTAGGTGAAGACTGGTTAGGTTGCCCTTCTGCCTTCTTTCGTCCAGGGTAAGCAGACATAAGCAGCATTTGCCTTGGGCCCAGCCTCTGCTGCATTTCTCACTACTTCATGAGTATTTCTTTTGTGATGTATGGCCACGATTTCAGGTTCTACAGAAAAGAGAAAAAACTTCTCCCCAGACCTGCTGGGTATTATCTTGCTTATGCAAGCTGGTAAAAGCTAATCTCCACCACTGCAAGAGCACACTGCTGGCTCACATTCCACTAGTTCAACAGGAACCCACAGTGCTTTTGTGCAGGGCTGCTGGTTGGGCAGGTCAGGCTGTATCAGTGCAACTGACACACTGCCACTTTGGTCTCTCAGTATAGTGATGGGTGATCTTGTAGGGGATGTTGGGGTAGGTTGGTTGGTTGGTTGGTTTAAAAAAAAACACAAAACAAAACCACTTTCAGATTTCCATGTAATTTTTTTTAAGGCATTGGAGATGAGAGGACAGAGGCAAATGAGTTCCGTTAGTCTATGGAATTAAGGCTATCAATGAAAGAAGGTCACATCAGCAGTACATCATATTCATTCTAGAACTGCTTAACACATATTTATAAAGTTTCATAATCCAGAAAATTTGGTTTGTATACACGTGGATAAAACAGGCTAGGCATCCTTTCCATGTGTGTTACCTAAAGCACTGCACAAAGGTATGCTAATTTAGCATTCCTCCAAATGCTTCAGCAAGGTAGGGGGATAAACATTAAGACCACTGTAGGGGGGATAGCAAAACTGGGACACAATGGTTCCACTTTTACCAGAGGTCCATGCAGTAAGCCGTTAAGGAAAACAATCCTCCTAAGCAATGTAGCAATCTGTCACCTACGCTATAGATTATGTGTATTTTAAATCTAGTATCTTTAAGCTTTTAGTAAAAATCATTTGAGGATGGTTTGAGGAATGCGTGAGTGTTCTGCATACTTAAGAGTTAACCAAGTGGTTTCTATTTTTGCCTTAAAAAAGCAAACACTTAGGAGAGGATAAATAAACTACAAATCAACATAAAATAAAAAAAAAAGCATTTTCACAAATGAAAGGACTTATGTCTTAATGCTAGAATGACTAAAATTTACAGGAAGAAAATCCTTCAAATTGTATTTGAAAAGAATCAAACAGCAGTAAAATGGGCAGTAAATTTAAAAGAGTAAAAAAGTAAAGTTAAAAGTAAAAGTAAAGTTAAAAGATTGAGACAAAAAAGCTGTGATTTGAGGAATGAGGTTCTCAGAATGCAAAGACAGATCCTTAAATCTTCACTTTCTGAAGAAATCAATCTAAATAATGCCTTTGTGATCAGTACTTTCCAGAGCAAATAGATGGTGCTTAGTGTATTGGGTGGTTTAGATGAACTGACATGGAGTCTCCCAGCCAAACCAGAGAGATGGGAAAGCACATCAGCTGCTTGGCACTCCTCTGTAGCTGAACACAGCCAACAAGCTGTTCATGATGGCAGCAGATGTTCCTGCCTTTGCCTTACTCCAAAGTTTGCCGTATGGACTCAGTTCATGGTCCAGTCCTCCCAGCTGCAAATTCCAGTGCAGGCAAAAGCCTGTCAGAGTAGAAAAATTGGATGCTACCAAGACCTGGAAGTAGTTGGTGTTTTCAGATAGGTGAATGATAGAATAACAGTAATCTGCAGTGTAGAAATGCGGCTATCGGAACTGCTTTTCCTTCCAGACTTTGTCCAGGCATGGCTCTCTTTTGTTTCAGTGCATAAACACTGAGGGCTTTTTGGCTGGACCCCATTAAAATTTGCACTTCACAAAGTCCATGTTTCTTTTGATGTAGACCATGAGTGTTCGGGGACAAGGTTCCTCAAGGCCATGATCCAGCCCTATGGAAAAAATGCTGGCATGGGTTTGTACGGGCAAATAATAATAAAGGCAGATTTTTTTATGTACACTTTTTTTATCCAGAGAAATCCTGATTTTGCTAATGAAGGGCTTCACAAACAGCAAATTAAGGCCAGCTCTGTTGCAGAGGAGATTATCTCAAGAGGGAGATAAACAACCTTCATCATGTGCACCAGGGAATAGGATGCAAGAGCAAGCTGCTCTCTGGAAGCTCTGCATCCCTTCTGAGGCTCTGAAAGGTGAGCATGTGTCGAAGCCATAGGGAGAGCGTGTGTGGAGCGTGCTCCGGCCTGCCGTGGGGAGCAAGCAAGGCTGTGCTGGCCAGAGCAGGGCTCCACCCAGGAGACGTGACTCAGGCCACGGGACTAGAGCCTGTGCTCCAGGGGAATGGTGTTCAAACATCGCAGTCTTAAGTCAAGAGGTCATAATTCCTTTTTAACTTGGGGAATCTGCAGGGTTTGGAGTGGGTTTGGAGTTGTTTTTAGAAAAAAGAACTGGATGGCATTACTGCTTGTAATTTTAAAGAAAATAGGTAATTTTTTTCAGTTGATCATTTAGCCTTACTGTAGTAAATATATTCATTGCTTAATATTTAAGTATGGAAAGTCAAATAATGGGTTTTAAAATGCAGGGGGTTTACATATTAGAGGAAGAGATATGGATCTCTCTTCAATTTTATATTTCTTTTTGTGTAACCTTTTCAGTGTATTAAAGTTCTTACTTATTTGCCTATTTTACTTTTAAAAAATCAGAAAATATTATGCAAAATTTCAGAAATTCAGATCATTTTCCACAAAACCTTTCTTTCTTGCATATATTGTACCATGACACTGACTTGTCCTATAGAGGAGGAAGGCAGAAAGCCCACAAGGATGTTCCTTTGGAAATATGACAGTATTTCTATATCCATTATTGCAAAGACATTTTTAAATATATCATCTTTAACAAATGGGAATTTTGGAGTGCCATTTGGGAGTTTTGGCTTTTATTCAGGCTGGAGAGAAACCTAACTGAAGAGAGCCTTTGAAGGTCCATTCCTGATTTTCAAAACTGAAAGTATTAAAATTCATTTTGAAAATAGGGCTTGGGTTGCAAGACCAATGTTGCCTCTGGAATGTCTTGCCTTTCAAGTACCCTACGCCAGAATCACAGGATCTGGTTAGAACATGTTTAAAATGTACAATGTGTCTAGCACCTAATGGCAGTGTGTAACATTTGTTAATTTTTTAAGTGGATGCATTGCAAACCCCACCTTTTTCTTTTATATTGGTTAGTTGTATAAGCTGTAATTTTTCCACGTGCTTACTGACAGTTTGACAGAATTTTAAGCAAGCCTTGCATGCGAATCAATCCCTGTGTTTTATTCACTGTGCTAAGAGTAATTTGATTATCCCTATGGCTGAAAAAAAATCTGCATCTGTCCTGAATTGAAAACAGATCTGCATTAAAGAGCATTACCTCAGTATCACTGATACGCTAGAAATGAGTCAGCTGGGAAGTACATTTTCAAATAAAATATGATGAAATTACAAGCAATTAACTTCTTCCTTTGAGTAACCGAGAAATATGAAATAAGTGTTTTGTTCTTTAAAAATACCTCATGCTGTTAGTTAGAGAGTAAGAGAAATAATGTGCTTAAAGAGTGGAGTGTGCAGGTAACAAGGAAATGTGTGCTGCAGAGCGTCAGGGACTGCTTCAGCCTCACCCACGAAAGCGGTGGATGTTCAGCCAGTTAAATGGTCATAAGTGCTTCCCCCTACAGCTGAAAATATGGCCTGACAGATCTAGTCATGCTGGTGCCTTGATAACATCATATCAGGGTCTAAAATGTATTTTAGATTTGCTCTCACTGTGCAAGAGACTACTACTGTGTAGGGCCAACATATCTTTAAGTCATATAATACAATTCTTAGGATTGAGGTTATTTGGGTACAAACCAAAAAATTACTTATGTCATGAGCATTTTTAGCTCTCTTGAAAAACAAGGAGAACACAGTAGTTAGCATCTCTTGATAACCACCAAAATGTATTTAAAAATCCTTTAGAAAGATAGGTTTTCCATAGCCCTTCCTCCTTTTAAACATTATGTGGGATTGACGTAACTTTATTTCACTCAAGGAAGTATTATTTTAGCAAATTAAAATACAATATGTCAGTATCTCAAAATTTCAAATCTATATAAGGAATACTATAATCATTATCCAATTAGAATGTGCTTAAGGACCAGCTTATGCCAGAGGTGATGGAGCAAAGCACAGAGAATTCTGCTGTAGCAAGTTATTCACTTTGAATCTGCCCTTGACTGTTTCACCTCCCTTAAAAAAAAGTTATTCACTTTGAATCTGCCCTTGACTGTTTCACCTCCCTTAAAAACTGTCAAAGAGTAAAGTTACACTGCTTTGCTATTTTAGTCCATTGTTTTGGCATTTTCATGTGAAATGAAGTCTCTTTTTGGCATCTGGGACAACAGTGACAGAAATTATAATTGAATTATCTAGATATATGGAGTTCAAAAAGTGGTTAACACAGATGGGACAACCACTTTGTTGATTGCTTTTGGATGGCCTGCTTGGGACAGGACAAGACCGTGGGAGGCAATAAGCCTAATTTTTAAGGAAATGAGGTTGCAAATTAAAGATTGACTCTCTGCAGGAGGTATGAGTTACATCCAGTGACTAAAATCATGTGAAGGATAGGGAGCCAAATAGCTGACAAAAGTGGAAAAAAGGATTTTTGTTGATTCATTATAAGAGAAATAATGAAAGCTAAAAAGATTTTGAAAGCTGGAACAATAGCCACGGGGAGATCTTCTTCCTTTCTTTTAGAGCTGCTGAAAAAGTGGGAGACACTTCTGATCTACTCAGCTACCACTTTCTTTTCCCAAAGTCCATTGATCATAAATATTGTGATGGTGTTAAGAAAATTTATGTTACACGAGATTCTCATTACTGAAGTAATGATGCATTGGCCAGGAGGTGATGTGTTCTTTAGACTGTCCAAAATTTTGTTTTGTTTTGAAAACCTGCCAGCATCTCTTAAATGGTATCAGATTTTTGTGTATGCCAGACATTACTGCAGAGTACCATGGGACTGTCTTTTCCTTAGAAATCAGCCAGATTTTTATTTGGTTTCTTTGGTGCCTTATTTGGATTCACCTAACACTGAAATATCAAAACTGTTGATTGGTAGAATTAATAGATTACCAGTATCTCAAACCATTTGAGCAACGGGCAGTCAACTGTCAATTGAAAAAGTAGATTGATAGATAGCTCTTTCATCTCTGAAAATCCAGATCTTATCCTTCAATTCATTTTTCATCCAAGTTAAAGACATATTACTTGTTTTTGACTCACTGGTCTTGCTGCTGCCAGTCTTACGGTGGCAGAGGAGTACAAACGCCAGAGAGACAGCACTGTCCTGGGTGTGAGATTGGGGCGTGCTCTTTGTGCTTGGATACATCTTTCTGCATTACTTATGTAAAAGGAAAAAAAATCTTGCTTAAATGTTTTACCAGTGCACAAGCTGGGTTTTTTAAGAAGATATATTGCACAGTAATCATTAATATAAGCTTATGTGTATGCTGTTACAGAAGAAACATGACAACATTTGTGAGAAAAAAAATAACCTCTGCAGTTCCTTTGTTTTCTCTGTACAGTTATCTTGTTTGCATGTGTTTGTAAGATTACCTGGTATTCACAGAATTTGAGTTTAAAATGTAAGAAAAATGCCAAAAATTTCACAAGTGACTCCTGACCTTGCATGCTTTACAGATTATCAGGCACTAGTCACCTCTGTTCTATAATCAGAGAGCAGGAGAAATAGTCAGCAGAAAAATAACCAAAAGCAGCAGTATTGTTTTACTAAGTTTTTTTTAGGTAGAAGTTATTAACATAAAATATGTTTTCTTTAATAGACCAAAGGAAAGTGCCATACACATTAGGGGAGAAACACAGAACAACGTGGGGATGTGGCTGTTGTGCCATCACACCAACTAGTGTTACTGGGTATCTTTTAGATCAGGGAAGATCCTTACCTTCTCCCTGAGAAATCTGCATTTGCCATCTGTTAGATTAGATAATGAAGCTTTTTTGTGGAAAAATACATCAACTTCACATAAATTTAGTGGTAGTGATTTGGCTGCACCAGCCCTGCCCAGGGTGCAGTGATGAGCAGCCTGTTGCAAGCTCTGATAAATCTGCCGTGATAAATCCACCAGCTAATTGGCTGTGAAGGTTACACCATATACTCAAGTGACTCTTAATTCCTCATCTAACAAAACTAGAGCCCAGTCTTGCCGGATATGGCATTTAAGAATGCATTTAATTGTAATAGATAAATAGTTGAATTGAGGTGACCCACATTTTTATTCTCAAACACATGAGTAATTATCCTGTTGGACTGACACCATAGCCCTTTCCAGCATCTTGTCAGAACAAGATATCAGTTGATTATTCAGCAAAACAAAATAACATGAGCCATGTATGGGTGTCTGCGCTACATTTGGAACCACTTCAGGACATCCAGCTATAAGACCACAGGTTTTGTCCACCATTATGGGCCTTTTATTTCTTATTTAGTTGGAGGGCTGGTTGAAGGAATTATTGTTTTGTGTGTGTTGAGCCACCATTAGAGTGGCTGAAGAATGATGTTTGATTTTTTTTGTAACCATCCCCAGAGATGAGGATCTTTCCACATTGCCATTACTAATAACATGCATTCTTTGAACTTTTCAAAAAGCTGATGCTCTAATAGAGTAGCTTTCTAGTTTTGACTGGCAAATGTAGCAGAGAAGAACAAGACTTATAAACCCAATCATGACTCTTTGTTGACCATATCACCAAAACTTTCTATATCCTGTGTATCAATGCATGTCCGTATCTAGTATAGTGCTTTCGTTATCAAAGCTTTTTTCAGTAGAAAAAACAAAAATCCTAATTTTCAATGGGAAAACGTATTGTATTCCCAGATATAGTCTGTGTGCTTATTTTTTCATGCATTAACATCAGGAATAGGCATTTATTTTATTTATAATTTTTGAAGAATTCCTGTCATTTGAGATATTTAAAGGGAAAGAGGTGATGTGTATTGATTAATAATCTGTATGTTTTTATTAGTTAGCAGCAATGCCAAATGATTTGAAAGCAGGTTAGTACCTTAGAGGCAGCTATCGGAAAGGCTCTCTTCATTTATTCAGTTATAGACCACATGACATAAGGGACAAATAAGTGGAAAGAACTCAGGTGAGAATTATACACACTGTTGCATTCTGCAATGTTTCAAGAGTCTTGTAATTTCGATCTCTGTTTACTTGGCAATATACCAAGTTTTTAAAATTCGGTATATATGTACATTTGGGCGTGCATGTAGAAGCTGTTACATTTATTCTCTCTATTACCATTATTGTGAGCATCATTGCAATTACTGCTTCGAAAATTTCTCTGGTCTGCAAGGGATATAATCTTTTTCAGGCTGTCAAACCCGAAGAGAATTTAAATTTGAGAGCTTTCAAAGGAATTACTAGTGACATTTTAAAGTTTATGACAGAAAGACAGATAATAAAGTTCTGTCTGAAGCAAAGGCACCAAAATGAAGCACTGTGTTTGCCTTTTCACAGGCTGTTCAATGTCAGCCTCCTCTCAGGAGGATCCACTGCAGTGTTAATAACATCAAGATTGCTTCAGGTAATTCTCTGGCTTCCTTAGGGTAAATTTCAACCTGAACTAGACTGTTTGAAAAACTGCAATTTACCTAAGTCGTCTGTAACCTCTTCGTTTTCCTAATCTGACCTGAATTCTCTCCCCTTTGTCACTCACCTTAATCATATTAGACACTTGATAGCAGTTAACATCGTTAGCAAATGAGAAACAACAAAATCTTTACGTGCATTAGCGGTCTCTGCAGTGCACGTTTGCTTTGGGTTTCTCTTGAAGTGTGGATCAAAGCATTTCCTCGTCCCTCCAGTTCATCTACTGTGCTTTCTTATTAGGCCTCCAAACACAGGAAGTTTACAGCTCAGGCTGCACTTTGATGCAAGTATAAGATATGTAAGTACAGCAAAGGTATTTGCCCACTCTCAAGCCAGTAATTATTCCACAGAGTAATTTACATTTTGACTGGTGTGTCTCTGAGTCTTGCTCAAAAAATATATGTAGTTTTTTTCTTTTGCCTGGTATGCATCACTATTTATTATTCCTTGCATGTCAAGGTTCATCTGGTAAGATAATTTTATAAAGGTATTCTGCAAGGAATACAGGGGAAAAACCCATGTTTTCTTTTTGAAATGCCTGATACCTCTTTTTATTCTTTGGGGACTGGAAATTAAATCCCTAGGGGAAAAAAAAAAGTCTCCTTTGGAACAGTTGTTCCTTTCTGTTGTGCAAAAATACAGCAGAATAATGTGGCCACTGCAGTGTTGCCTAAGCCCGCAGTTCTTCTGTCAGTCACGTAAGGTTTTGCAAGCACTCGGAGCAAATGTGCCTCACTGGAGAAGCAGTGCCCCACACTGTCAGGAGAATATTGCTGAATTCCATTATATGAAAAGTTAAGCGTTCTTCATGCATGAAGACCTCTTTGCGAGTGTTTTCCATTATCTAAACTGTTGGCCCAGATCCACTGGCAAGAGCAATAGTGGGAGTGTAGAACAAGTGGTGAATATGGTTGTCTCTTTTTGGTTTATTACATTTCTCATGACATTTGGTATTTTTACTAATCCCTAGTTGCTGAATACAGTGATTATATGGGAAAGAACTTCCATTTAAATAAAATAAATGAGAAGTTGCATTGGTGGTAAAATTCAGCCATTGCTTTTGCAAAGAAACATTTGAAAACATATACTCTGGAGGTGGAAACCTCCAAACAGAAAAAGAACCCTGAAATCTGCCATTTATACAGTAATTTAAGCTACTGTAGGACACTGGGGAGTGCAAGCTACAATATTTGAGAATGGGATGTCCACAATTTAGGGCAAATGCATTGCAGACCACCCATTCCTTGCTAGCTTCAGAAACTAGCACATAAACGAGTAAGTGCCAATTCACATCTATGCAAAACCTCTTTTGCCAAGTGAGATGGGAACAGATGAAGTCACTGGGGGACTGGGCGCTTGCAGATAACACCAGATGCATGTTAAAAGTGATATGCAGCGCTCTCCTGATCTTTTAAAATAGCTTTGCAAATTAGACAGTGATGGTGTTTACAAAAATGAACAAATTCAAACTTTAAATACTAAGCCAGCAAGAATTAATTGAGAAGATGACATAGTTCAGGTCACATCTGTTTGCTAGGACCAAAACAAGACCAAAAAATAAATCTTAAAATGCAAGTTCAGTGCAGTGAGTGGTGTGGGTGAGCAAGGCAATTCCTAAAAGCCAGCTGAATACTTCAAGAAACCGTGCTGATGTGAACCGGTGCAGGAATTACGGGCCAGCAGCAGGGAGCCAGAATCCCCGGAGCAGCGCTCTTCGGCTGTCCCAGTTCTGAACCCGTGCTCCAGGGGGCCCTGCGCAGCCGAAAGTGATGCTCCCTCCCTTCACTCACCGTCTGCAAGCCAGGGGGTTGTGCTGCTGCAAAGGCTGTGAAACGCCCCTTTGCGGTCCCACATTAAATAAAGTATCTCAGGGGCAGCCTTTTCTGCCCAGGTCCTGCACACTTCCAAGAGTCACTGCTTGCTTTTTCACAAACCACAGATTGTTGTATAAGTTTATTTAGAGAGAAGTATTTTATTTCCAAATAAGAAGACAGCCAACATGAAGAGCAATGAATTCTCTGTGTGTTGTGCTTGCATGTTAGTGATTGTTTCCGGATATTTGAAAAAAAAGTGGTCCAGCAGGGGCTTGTAGTGCTTGTTCTTTGTTTTCTGTTTGTGAACTGAGGTAGAAGGAAAACAGCTTTTTAGTTACTGGTTTTATATGGTCTTGCTGCTTCGCAGGTTTAAAACAACTGTAACTGCACCTCTTGGAGGACTCCTGACTTTGTCACATTGGGGTCTGTATCTCTGCTGCCCTCCTCCTCCCATATTCTTTCAGGTCCTCCCTGCAAAACTGATGCACATTGAGAGCAGCTGATTCAGTTAGCTGTAAAATGTTTGGACTGTCCAAGACCTTTTGCTTCCCTTAAATAAAAATGTGTTTCCATATCCCTTCCATATCCCTTCCATATCCCTGAACAGAGATTCAGACTTCCAACTTCTCTTTTTGCTGCTTGGGTTTCAGCTGTACTTGGTCATGTGGCCTCTGACACTGTACAAGAAAAGCAACCTGTCCCTTTAACAGTTCCTGTCATTGAGACGGGAACCCTTCTTCAGGAAGATCCTGGGAAGTTTTAACCAGCAGTATTCCCTGTGGCAGAAGAGACTTGAAATGACACTTCTCAGAGCTTGGCTAACCTCAGGAGTCACAGACTTATTCCTAATAAGCTTTAGTTAATTCAAAAAGCGGTGATTTGGAAATTGAAGTTTTGGAGTTGAGAGGAAGATTTTTCTTTTGTAGGCAGCCTCTAGTTCCTTCGTACACAAGTAGACATAAGGCAGTTTTCTGAAAGAAGGGGAGGGAATACAATGAATCAAGCTTGCCTGTTAGATGTAGTTTGTTTTGTGTACTCAGATCAATAGAAACTGTGACAGGTCACAGAGTAAGACTTAACTTCTTCAGCTACCCGCAGATTTCTATAAAATGCTTACCTAGTTTTGTCTCATTGATGGCTGCAGTCCAGAAGATGTAAAACTGCTTAGTCTTAACAACAGTGATCATTCTCGCTTCAAAGACCTTCAAAAATATCTGTGTGGCAGACCTGAGACGCCACTTAAAGATGCAGTTAGAGGCTGCCATGGTCATAATCATGGCCTGTTTCCACAGGGCACTATTACCAAGCTTATAAAAAATCGTGCCCAGCTTTATTTAGCTTTACAAGGCTTTATCTTCATTCTAGCAGAACCACATAAGCCTGTTTCCCCACACACTGCCATGAGAAGGAGAGAAAGTTTAAAAAGGGGGGTCAAGCTATTATTAATGAATACCTGAACTGTGCCCATAAATGCTACTTCTCAGGGACATAGGAGAGGGCTTTGGCTGTGGCTCCACATCAAGGAGCGGCACTGTTTGAATAACACCTCCCAAAGAGCAGCCTTCTTTCTTTGCTCTTGTCCACCTCAGGCTATGCCAACAGAAGTGTTCAAATGACTTCCTGATGTACCTGATCACAGAAGGGATCAGGATGGAAAAAATGTTTTTCAGGTTCCTTTTCTCCCCACCCAGATCAGCTCCTTGAAACGTTTTACCACGCAGCTGTGTAAATAGTTGGCTTTGGCAGAGCACAGGGAGGGAAGTGGGGTGGGCACCAGTGTCCAAAGGAGAGCCAGGGCTGTATAAACTATCCTTGCCATCAGAGAAATGCTCCAAGAATCACAGTCCCAGCTGCATGAAGTCCAAAAGCACAGGTCTGGATTGCCAGCTGCTTTCAGTGTGTATGAAGAACATGTACAAAACTGGGAGGCTGCTGCACACCAATATGAGACTAGCTCTGATCTGTTTCTTCTGTGGGGGCTTTTCTCAGTGCTATGGACCATGCTGGTTGTTCAACATTATGTTCTTGGATACTATCCAGAAGTAGCTTTGTGCCTCTAAAAAAGCAGCTTCCAGAGGTAAATTAAAGTGACCTTTGGAATGAGTGGTGCAAGCGCTGAGGTCCCACACACATCCATCCTACTTACCATGCCATTAAGATCAGGTCTGTACAACAGCAGATCCAGATCAACTGGCAACATAGATATGTCCTGTATCAGACTTGGATGCATGGTTACTCAATTAGCCTGCAAAATAACCTGCAAACTAGCATTTCAGACTTCTGTTTATGCTGGATTCAGAGAACAGACCGTTCCTAGTCAGGAGTAATGCCTGCCAGAACAAAAAAAATAAGTTGTCCTTCAGAAATACTTCAAAACAAAGTATAACCAGAAATGTAAGTTTGGATAGATTTGGTGGTTTATGCCAAATAGCTAGATTTTATTTTATTTAGTACTATGTGGCCTAGAATCAGATTTAGCACATTGTGTGACAACAACCTGATATTCTGCACAAAAGGTACAATAGGAATGAAAAAAAAAATCAGCTAAAAAACCCCCAGCTAAATTCAGTTGGTTAAAATCCAGCTAACAAACTCTAAAACACCAGAGCTCATGAAGTCTAGCATGTTTTCTCTATTTTTAATGCCTCAGACTTACAAAATGCTCTGAAACAGCTGAATGAAAAGTACTAAGAGCTTCTTGTTTTGTTTTCATGGTGGTCTTCTACGGAGGGGGAGACTGTTAATGTTGGTAGGTACAGGAAGGGAGAGCAGCATCCCTAAGTATTATTGAGTTGGTGGGTGTGTGTTTTTTAGGTACCCAGGAAAAGGCTTTTTGTAAAAAGCTAATGATGAGTTAAGCTCTTTGTGATTTGTGGGTTTTGAAGATATCTCTGGAGGTGGCTATACCACAGTCTGTGTGGACACATTACTGAATACCTGCCAGGTGTCTGCATCTGACTGAGCAGGGTATTTTTCAGAATCCTTCTGGAAGTAAAACTGATCACAGAGGTCTGTTTGAAGACTTGGGATGATGGCAGAAAGGAACAAACCAAATTTTTATGGAGTCCCATCCTACAGGTCACAGAAAGTGATTTGCAAACATTAAAGAAATGTCAGGGAAAAGAGAGGTAACACAGTCCATCCCGCTCCAAAAGCATCTGTGAAAAATTACATAGCCCAGATGGCTGAAATTATTTTCACATTCATTGCACATGTAGTCTGGTTTTAGCTATCTCCAGTGCAGTCATTCTGCTGATCTATGGAAGTTATTCCCCCCTTAGTGCATGAGCATGTTTCCCATTCACATAAATAAGAGTTATGTCTTTGTATCCAGGGAGAGGGGATTTTATTTGTCTAGTGCCGAAGCAGCTTCTCACAAGGCTGTTTTCCTCCCACTTTCTCAGTTGTGTTCAGCTCTCCTGACCTGTATTTTCTTTGTTTAGATCTGTTTGAACTTCTATATTTTAGGCAATAAATGTAAACTATGTAAACTATGGAAAAGGTGACAGGCTAAAAATGGGATCCTTACTAAGTTAAACCACCTCAACCTAAAATATGAGAGGTGGCTAAAAAGAGAGAAAAAAAAATGGAAAGTGTTGCAGCATAGAAGTAATTTGATTTTATGTGATGATATCACCACATTTTCCTCTCTCCTTTCCCCTGGTACCTATCAATGAGAACCTTGTTTTGCTGCATGTGGGAAAGTTTGCTCTTATTTCCAGGGCTGCTGTCAATTGCTTTTAAAGTATCTGTCATAAGGTACTATCCAAGCAGTGCCAGGGATGACTAGGGCTATCACTGCTAAAAAGTTCTCAGTCATGGAGGATGGGTTTCTTTAGTATGAGTGTAGGTGGTTTAATTAATGGAGTGCAGTACTGATGACCAGGATACCTCAGCCCAAACAGGCACTGGTGCTGCACTAGCAATCACAGGCTCTCATTTTGACACCTCCCATTTGTTTTCCAAGACTATTGCTGGGAGGGTGGAGCTAAGGTTTACTCAACATTAAGTTTGATGTACCAAGGTTTTCTGAAGCAAAAGTCTGTCAAGTTGGAATAGTCAACTTTTGCCATTTGTTCTTTCCCTGTTTAGTTCACTTGATTATAGCCATGCTGCGATGAGGTTAGGTGTGCTCTTCTCCCTGTGAGTTTCTAGAAGTGTTGCTGATCTGTCTGCTTCTTGTCTCCT
>VYZR01045175.1:0-30008 GCA_013400675.1 Oxylabes madagascariensis
TATCCCATAATATTTACAACAATGATAAACACTGAAATCTACATTTTCAAGTAGCTAATGCCTTTGATTTAAGATTATCAACTTGACAACCAAGAAACAAATTTTCACAATTCTCCCTTAAAACTTTTTTCTTTAAGTTGTTCTAAGGTATGTAATCAACACTTGGAGCTCCACATGAGCTTGCAGAAATTTAAGCTCCTAAAATTTGGATGATATTACAACATTTTACATCTCAGCACTTTTTTTTTTATTCTATATCTTTATATACAAAATGTATTTATATATACAAATATATAAATACAAAATGGTGTCATATTGTCTTTAATCATGGTATGAATATCCTCTAAGAACATGTACATTGACAAAAATAGTTGTGATCTGCAAGGAACTCATGGATCACTTTTGATTCTTTATTAAAGTAGAAAAAAAAATATGCTCATCATATTGTTTCTTGAAACTCTTAAAATTAGTCTGTGTGAAACTATGCATTTTTTATGACTTATTTTTCTATGGCTATTCTTATTCAGCACAGGCAGAATATTTTAATTGTTTCCTAAATTTTTTTCTTATGATTTCTCCTATAAATCACATAAACAGAATTATAAATATTCTTTACTTTTGTTCTCTGCCTGCCTGTATTTTATTCAACACAGTTCTTTAAAAAACAGGCTGTTGAGGGTTAGATTTGTTTCTTTTTACTTATAGAAATTTTCCCCATAAGTTGCTAGGAGACTAACTGCTGGGTACTTGTGGGTACTTGACCAAAACAAAGAAATGGACAGAGGAGAGTGTAGCACCAGGCTACACCCTTTTTTTTGTTTGTTTGTTTCTGAGAGTTTTCTCTCTGAGGAAAAAAGATACTGTGAGGTTTGGGGGCTGGTAAAGGATGGGGCTGGGAGCAGCTTCGCTCTCTTGCTCTCGGCATCGGAGAGAGGATGGCCACGCTGCTGTTTGCTGCGGGAGGAGTTCACTGTCCCACTGGGTCCGATCCTGAGGAAATCTACCATCATCTGCCCGTGTGCCCAGGAATTCTGAGCTCGCCTCCTCCTGCCCTGTTGGGCCGGCCCCGACCCACCGCCGCTTTCTCCGGCACTGCTTGGGGGCTTTTTGCTACGCTGTATCCCCGCACTGTCCTGCCCTGCCAGGACATCCCTGCGGTTCCAGCTACCACCGACGGAGCTTCTGATACATCTCATCCACCAGCCCGGGATCTTCCACCGTTCCAGCCTGGTGCCCTCAGAGTCCTGCACTGAGATCAGACTGCCCCGGGTTTTGTGAAACAAAGCCCCTTGAGGTTCCTGGTTTTGTTTATCATTAATGCTGTAGTTGTTGTTGTTTGTTTGCCTTGTTGTAAAGAGCTGTTTTTCCTATCCCCACACCTCTGCCTGAAAGCCCCTTTAATTTTCTAAATGATAATAACTTGGAGGGAGGGGATTTGAATTCTCCATTGCTAGGGAGGCCCTGCCCCTCCCTAGCAGATACCTGTCTTTTCAAACCGGGACAACAGTTTATATATAACTTTCATAGACACTTATTACAAAGAGAAAAAAATTGCATAAATCTCTTCTCTAGTGAATTATAAAAAATGTATAAATACTTTTATTTTCTATTGGTATTTTATTTTTTTTGAAGGCTTGCACCTACCTACTTTGCATGAGATAGCTTCTGCTGAAGCTTGATCTCTGAAAATATCATCATTGTTAAACCAAGCACACATATATCCACAAAATTCAGTAACTGTCAAAGTTTTGCCTCATTACGAAGGACCATCCAGATGCCAAAGCACTGGAACAGAGTCTACGAGAGGCAGCATCTGGCACTTTGGCAAACTAGGCTGGCAGATGGTTTTACATTTGCTTTTGTTACTTTTTTTTTACTGCCATATCCTCTTTTTTTTTCTTGATAGAACTTCATTTGAGAAAACTAGCCACTGTTTGAGTTCTCTACAAATGTTTAAGTTCTATTCTGTATAAATATTTCATTGCTTTCAAATAAGTACTAAAAACAAAGACAGAATAAAATAAAAAATACTGTTGTTCTGCATCTGTATTGTAATTACACTGAACACACCAATGTAGTATGCATTTACCCGTGTATAGACATTGAATTCTCAATTCAGACATCATGTTGATTTTTTTAAACAGATGAGATATGTGTGTCTTCTTACAAACTACCTCACAATAAATTTGTATCTGAGAAGCATAAGTAAGGTTCTAAAATGGGGAAATGTTATAAACTTCTGTTTTCCTAACAATTAACAAAAAGATCCACTTCTATCTTGATTTTTTAAAATGTTAATTTATTGCTATGATGAACAACTCCACACCACCGAGTTTAAATTTCTCCAGTGTTTCAGAATGAAAATACTACATAATTCTGTTACTCATGTTCCTGAGGAAAAAGCTCAGGCCTTGCTACTGACTACAAAAAACAAAAAATATTGGATCTAGATTTGAAATCCAAAGCTTCACACTGAATTTCTACCTTTTCCAAGGAAGAAACAGCTAAGACAGACTCCGGGGATGTAGGAAGTCTGTTTAAGCGATTTCAGGTCTATGTCAATATCTGAGATTTGCAAGAATCTTTAGTGTCAACCATTGCTAACAGTGTTTGGCATCTGCAGTGTGGTGTGACATTTGCTGGTGGACACTGGTTTATCAAAAATCATTTCATGATGCCTAAATACACAACTTTACTACTCAAATAATAGTTATGTGCTCTACCAGCTGTGTCATTAAATGTGTGTCTCTACTGCCACCTACCTGTGCCAGCATATTTAAAAAAAACCATAGAAACAATGAAGGCAGCAATAAAAGAAATGTAAGAAATCATCCAAACTCCACAAAAGGACAAGGTTTTTCTACTTCCTGCCAGGCAAAAAGGATCTGAATCTAGTCATACTGTTGCACAAAGGTAAAACTTTCTGCACTGACTTACCCTAAGTCTTCAGTGGTTTTCATCTCAAGCCTTCATCTCATTTACTTCTCAGGCTTTCAGCAAAATCACAGCAGTATACATTAAAAAGATGCTTTACTTATACATAGAATTGATGTACTTACACATATGAGTAAAAGGTGATCTTAAAATCAGTATAAAACAAACAAAAAACCCTAAGTGCAATTAATGATGAATCAAATGAAAGGAGTAGGCAATTCTAATCCTTTCTTGAAAACAAAAATCTTGAAAGAGAATAGCGAACAATTACAGTAAGGACAACATGAAGAAGCAAGCAACATGAGAAGATAAAGTAAAATTCAGGACACAATGTGGCACAAAAGTGGAGAAAACAAGTGAGAAAACCCTCAAACTTGAGAGGAGTTACTGCCCTGATAATGATAAGACTTAGGACTGATTGACTGATAAAGCCATTGGCAAGAGACTAAGCACTTGAGCAGTGCATTTTGAATTGTGGTAAGGTCTACAAATACAATGTGGTCATCTGCCAAGGCCAGTGTTAGTACATTATGTTTGCTTACTCTTTGAAGAACAGACATTGTGTTGCCTTTAGAATTTTAGCTTTTTTTGTACACTGATGTGCTCTGGGTCCTGAAAAGTTGGATGTGTGTGAGAGTTTTGCCACCACTGTGCAAACATGATGACTAATATACTGAGGCTCCTCTTAATATTTTTCTTGTAAATAGCTGATAGAAAATGTAATATTTCAAAGCACAGAAAGAACAACAGCTAGAGTAACTTTTTTTTTTTTTCCTATACAAAGCTTTTTTTCCAGTGTCTTTTCATTTCAGTGGGGAACCAATTCAAGCACTGTACTAAAGAAGAAAGAAAACATGAGAGAGAAGCCATAGCAGGTTCTGAGAACATTGCAATTGGCTACAGACTTTTCTATGCATGTATGAGGCCCGGCAGTGTTTATGTCATTAGATAGGTGACACATTTGAAACAATATTCCTGTATTACTTAACATATTATAATGATGTTGGCTGCAATTTATTTCTCAATGTATTTGCAACTGAGGTGTGAAAGGCTCCTGACAAATGCATGTATTTGTTTGTGTGAGCTAAAGTTACGATGCAGATTTTGTCTGAGAAGATCCATTTGAGGAAGGGGAAGAAAACTTCACTTGGAATATGTTGACAGTGAATGCCAATGACATAGTCAGAACTGTGAGCTTTTATTGTCACAAATTATTGACTGGGGCAAAAATGACCTCCACTAGCCTGGAGAGTGCCACTGCTTGGCAAGGGCCACCAGACAGGCACTCTAAGGAGTGTTGGAGAGCACACCAGCCAACATGGACCTGAGACAGAGTCCTGCTGTTCAAAGCAGAAACTCACCGTCAGAAAGAGGGTGGATAATGCCTGTGTAGAACTGACTGTCTGCCAGAAATTATCCCCATGGACTGTAGACAGCCAGCAGTTCAGCTGAGTTGGATGAAGATAAATAAATGCAGCCTTTCCAGGAGACATTCCCAGAGCAAGGCCAGAGCTACCCTATCTCCACGGATATATTGGGTTTGCATGGCAAAGTTTCAGTAGTGGGGATGGGGAGGGCTAAACAGGTGGCTTCTGTGGGAAACTGACAGAAGCTTTTCCCATGCCCAGTGGAACCAATGCCAGCCAGCTCCAAGACAGGCCCACCACTTGGCAAGGTGAGTCAACATCAGCATAGGGTCTCTGGGATAACAGATAAGCTGGGGAAAAAAGATACAGTGCAGCAATAACTGGGGCCAGAGAGGAGAAGAATCAGGATATGTGAGAGGAACAGCCCGGCAGACACCAAGGTCATTGAAGGAGGGGGAGGAGCTGCTCCAGGTGCCAGAGCAGAGATTCCCCTCCAGCCCATGGAGACCATGGTGAGGCAGCTGTGCCCCACCCCATGGAGGACAATGGGAATGTAGAGATCCACCTGTAGCCCATGGATGACCCCACACCGGGGCAGGTGGATGTCAGGAGGGACAAAGAAGGACATTACAGATATTCAGGGCAATTAGGACCTCCTCTGCCTCCAAAACTCTGACAGCTTGGATATTAGCTTATATATTTAAAAGTAATTGTGGGGAGGGAGGTGGAAGTCACAAGAAGTGTTCAGCACAATCAAGGTGGGGTGAACTGATTGCTGTGAGATCTTTGGGGACATGCGTAGATTTCTGTACTGGTGTCAGGTGACACGCTCTCTAGGCTGGACACAGTTAAGGGATTTAGGATGTTGCAGTTTGGACAAGAAAACATTTTCCAGAATGATCTTCTACTGACAACACCATTTGGAAAACACACATGGCATAATAGGTGAAAGACAGCAGCTAATTGTGCAGAGGTATAAAGTAAACTAGCTGTCCTATTGTCTTCTTGGGATAAAAAAACAAAAACAAAAACATAAAAAGAAAACAACTATGCCTCCATGTTGTTTAGAAGCTCTCATTTGAGATATGAAATACAGCATACAAATTCATCAAGGTTTATTTGGGATACGTCTATTCCTCAAGATATTTCTGTAGTGTTACTTTCTATACTCCTGGATGGCCAAGTGTGGTACTATGCAAAAGTCAGACAAAATATTTGTGATTCTTATTTGAGGGCTACACTCTGTGGAAATCCCAGCCTCCGAAAGCATCCTCGAAGACTTCCTGAGGAAAAGGTTTATCTCTGTTCTCAGTCCTTCACTTCAGGAGCTACACCCCAGCACCAGCGGGGACACTGCAAACATGGCCATCTGTTGTGACTGAATGTTAGAATTAATCTCTAAGGGAAAAAGTCAAGTAACCCACAGTATCCTACGGGTCATATGCAGTATGATATATATCTCTAAAAATTCAGAAACTAAATGAAAGAGAATGAAAGATTTTTAGACAAGTATAAAAGGCCTCACCTTTCATGCCTCCCTTTTTATACTATTAAAGCAACATACTTTTGAATGTTCTGTGTGTCTAAAATAAAAAATTATTTGAACATTTTACAAGGTTTGAAAGTCCAGATAGCATTGACTTCCAATTATTCTGTTAGGTTTGACTCATCTTCCTCAGCCTACTGAAGTATCTAGAAAAGACAGAACATAAAAGGATCTAATATTACAATTTCTGAATTCGCTATCAAATACCATATCAGCTGAAACAATTGTATCATTCAGTACAAATAAAAACCTCTTGCTTACTTCTACATTATATAATCAACAGTCAAAAATTCCCAACTGCGGAATTGAGTAAGTCTCCCACAAACCATAGTATCATAAAAACACCACGGTTAAATCACCATAATTGTTAAAAACACATAGGTTAAATCATCCATTTCAATTCCATTCTTAGCTATATTCCACCAAGGCATTCCCTTCACACCAAATGTGCAGAAATCCCAACACAATGAACACTGGGACTATTGTACTTTGAAAAACTCAACTAAACCTTGAATAACCATCTGAGCAGATGCTCCTGTTTATCCCACAGTATTTTACTGGTTTAAAGCTGCACAGGGCTAGAAATCTGTTGATTAAGGCCGCTGTGCATGCCTCCAGCAAGGGGGAGAATCTCAACAGATGTAGAATAACTGATCTGACCTCCTTATTATAAGGGATGCACGGGTAATACTGCAAGTGCATTGGAGAATGGAAGCATGGGATTCAGGCTTTCTCTAGCTGATGAACAATCCCTTGCAGAAGCTGCCAGCTGGCATGAGCTGTAGGAATGAGAACCTGAAATGTCCTAAACAACATTGCAGATCTTCTGTCAGAACTGGACAACCACAACAGACCCTAAAAACCTTCTTGAGGGATTTATTTTAGTCCTAATTAAATGCTTTTGGAATACAAACCCAAAACTTTTAGTACTTCTTTGAATCCTTTTTTTTTTTCCCCCCATCTGCAACAATTTGTTTGTACATTTGTCCTACATTTGGCCAATCATGTAATTTTTGGCTGAGAATGGCGTGGCAGCTGTGGCTAAAAAGACAAACAAACTCCACTACTGACCTGTAGTATAAAAAGTATATGGACATTATAGAGGAAAGGGTGATGTATTATCACCTAACCTACTTTAATATAAGCCAATATGCAGCAAAAAGTTCCCACCTAATGTCAAGAGGAATGTACTCCTACCTTGTTGAACAGCTAAATATATAAAGCTGTTACAGATGGGAGGCAAACATCTGTCATGATGCCTTACCTACTCATTGTCCCAGCTCAACCATTCTTTTCCTTTCTGTTCACATAGTAGCATTTGTCAGCATACAAAGATAAAGTGCACAAAAGAATAGGGCTGCAGAAGCAAATTTAATCTCTTCCTTCATCAGAGGAAAAAGAAATTTTAGAAGCAGAATTATAGGAGGGAAGTTTCCATAGTTAAAGCTTCCATAATTAAAAGTTTCCGTAGTAAAAGCTGAATATTTATATGCTGACATTTGGACGGTTCTGTCAGTTACAGAACACAGGAAGCCTTTTTGAGCTCGACCAACAGTCTGGCTTATGGAAAAATCAGATCTACATTTTCTCATTATTGAGTAAGCTGAAAGATCAAGTCCTATGTGTTTACTAGGTGGAGTTGCTTTTCAAAATTAGCATATATTCTTGAAATGAAACCAATTTATAGCACCACAAAACGAACACGTACAGACCAAATCCACAGTTGCACACTGTGTGGTGTGTAAACCCCATTTCTCACGAACCACAAGAGAGAAGCCAATTCCAGGACTCCCAGCTGGGCCCCCACTTCCTCAGGCAACCTTGTTAGCAGCCTCCCTGCCAACTCAGTCCTACACTGTACACGCCCCAGTCCCTCTCCCTGTGTTAAATACCAGGTATCTTAATGAAACACGGATTGCCCGTCAGCAGGGAATGTGAAGCATTGCTTGTCTTCATTTTGTGCTTTAAACACATCATTTGTTTCGTTGCTTTCCTTCCGCTTCCCAGTCATTACCTGCTGTCATGTCATCCTGTCTCAATTCTTCCCTGATGCTTTATGTTTCATTGCTTTTCTTTCACCTTTTCTCCATGCTCTGCTAAGCATCTTGGCTGCAGCCAGCTAGAGAAGATGCTCTCCCTCGTTTTGTAGCTTAACATAATCATGCTAAACCCTGTTCAATTTCACTGGGTGCATTGGGATTAATAACCATTTGTTGTCTCCATGCCTTTTTCACTCTGTTACTGATTTAATGGAGGAAAAAAAAATGTTTTTACTGGAAGAAAAAATCTACAACAAATTACATAATTTTGGGGTTTATCAAACCCACTTTACTTCATTAATTGCATAATATATTTTCATATAAATTCACATCTGTGCAAACTGCTCAGTGTAAATGTGCCTCAAAAACTATATTGGTCTCAGGCTGAAATATCTAGAAAATCAGGGATGAACATGATAAATGTGGGAACCGTTTTGGGAGGATGGGAAATAGATTTTGCCTATATACACGGAGAGACAAAAAATGAGGAAACAACTTGTTTATCACCTTTTCACCTTCCACCATGCTTCCAAACTCACTTTCTCTTGGCATGACATTATACTCAAAGCAGGACATGCAGTAGGTCCAGCTTCTCTGCAATTGTAAATGATCTCCTGTTTGATGATTCAACTCAGCTGCCAGTCTCAGTGGTATTTACATTCCAAAACAGAAGACTCTTAATGTATGTCATGTCCATAAAATGGAAATATTTAGGGTGATGCTACACCCTATAATTCCTGATGCTTATAAACTTGCCTGGGAAAGCTATAGTAACTCCAGCTGTGCCTTCCTGGTGAAGCATGAAGGGGATTTTTGGCATGGATTGTTTATGTGTTGACAAGGAGTTTCCAGTGACTTAGATATCCGATCTTGACCTGAATAGTCTTTTTGACCTAATTGTATAGGTTTAAGTGGTAAAAAAAATGTAAGCTATATGGGTTTTTTTCAGGTTTGCAGTAAAATGGTGTATATATGAAATATTTAGGTTATTTCAGGTTCTTTCTCCTGAAATTCAATTAGAGTAAGGAACTAATCTTGGCAAAAATCATACAGGTTTGTGTAACTCAAGAATTATTGTGAGTGATAGGTCCTTAACTTGACTGACATTATCTTTTCTCACTGGAGTGTGAGTTCAATGCACAGCATACTTAGTCGGTGAATGAATAAGTTTGTATCATTTTCCCAGGGCACGCTGAGAGGACGCAGCATGACATAGTCTGCTATATGAGGAATTGATAAAGAAAAATCATGCCTATTCAAGCAATCACAAACAATTGCTTCTGCACTTGCAGTCAGGGGAAGAACCTAGAAAGCATTCATGGAAAGATATATTTCATTCACCTCGTATTTTACCACGAAGTGAAAGGGACAGCAAAACCAAGTACAGAAAAAGAACAGCCCAGCTGATGGGGCAGAGGCTTCAGGAATGTACTGCTCTGGAGTGAACACAATTCTCAGTGGCACAGGATCACTGTGTGATACATACACGTGTTCATAGTGTGTGCATTTGCACTAGAATTACAAAACAGAGATGTGCTTTTAAAGCTAACCTCTCAAATCTCACTTATGTGCTTTGCTTTATATTTCAAAGTCAACTTGGAATACATGTACAACATTTCTTTTGTGCAAGATGACTGGGAAAATAAACTCCACCCATTTACATGTACTATTGAAGCACATATTCTTGGGATATTGACTGCTCAACTTTACGATTTCACTTGCATTTCCATGTAGACATAATTTTAAGAGTCAAGGGGAAAGTTAGTGGGCACAAAAATTGGCCTATATATGCTGTACTCAGTGGAGCTTTTTCAGAAGCAGGGAGGCTAGCCTACCTCTTAGAAGGCAGCTTCTATTTCCTGATACTCCAGTACAGGTCTGCCTGGAAAAGGAAGAATGTAAAGCATCAGTCACTTTATTCCTTGGGTTTTTTCTTTAATTCAAAATTACATAAACATGTTTCAGTAGAATAGTTCATTTTGAGTAATTTTTATCTTACTATTATGTGTATTATTCATTTGTCTTAATTAAATAGCATTTTTCCTGCACTGGACAGCTGCAATTTTTATTAACAGAGGAAGGACCTTGGAAAGATTCAAAGATGGACACACAGACATCTGGACTAAGTTCTTAATGAGAGGGACATTCACAAATAAGTCCTTCTTAAAAACAGTGTGGATTAAAATTTGCTTGCGCTCTTGTTTTTTTTTTTCTTCTTTCTGTATTTGCTTAAGAAAAATGGTTGCAAATGTTATCCATGTGACTCAGACTCACTTATTCAAATAAGCATTTGCAAATACTTCCTGCTCTCACTTGTTCTATGCATTCTGTTAGCAAAGGCATTCAGATTATTCTGACTACTTGCCTGAGCACAGAAAAACTAAGCATTTCTGAGGTACATTTTGTGATGGGTTTGTACATTCTATGCAGTAAAACAGGTATATAAGTTTACATACTCATATTTGCAATGAAATCTCTTATTTGTAGCTCCTCAAGGGGGAGTACGGCTTCGTGTTCTTTATTTTTGTAAAGAAATCTCCTGTACTGTTTGGGTAAAAATAATTAGACTCAGAGGAATGTTCAAATACATGTTATGGTGGTAAACACACCCTGTAGACTCTCCAAAGCACAGAGCAGGCACTACCAATAAAATGATCTTCATGAAGAGGGACTATAACTAACTCCATAGGTATCCTGCCAGCAAAAAATTAAAGCTCTAAGTTTGAATGAGAAGAGCTGTTGAAGACACAGAAATCAAGAATGTAATTGTTTGCCCTGCTGAGTTTCATTTTTTTGCATCTCCTCATGTATATATGTCTATTTACCAAAATTCATTCAGAAATAAGCAATAGTTGGGAACATTTTAGTAGATACTACGTTCATCAAACTGCTTTCTCCTACATTTCCTGGTTTTACTCATTACAACTGTTTAAATTATAGAACTTACAGAACTTAATTTATAGAAATTACAGAGAATTTCTATAAAGACCCTGACTACCGTGTTTAAATGGAGCAGCTTTACATTGCAGTTTCATAACCAGTTTAATATGACATATGCCAGCTCAATTATCAAAGAGTCATCCCACCACCCCCTCATTCCCAGGTGATTATTTCTCCACCCATAACTGCAGGCACATGAAGTCATATGGCCTTGCAATGAACTACCTCAGGGAAGTCATCTGAGATAATTAACCTGGGGAAAAAAAAAGGAAAACCAAACCAAGAGGAAAAAAAAACAAAAACCAAAAAACCACCAACTATGTTTAAACCTCCTTCTTCCAGCTGGTAGTTTTTTCAAAGAACCTTCTCCAGCTGTCTGGTGGTGTTGGGTTTTTTTATTATTATTATTTTTACAGCACAAGGGACAATATTTGCGTCAAGAAAACACTGCCAAGAATTTCAGGTAGTAGTGCAACCTTATGCAGACCTAACCTAACATGAAATGATGTCATCATCATTCAGTCAATTCTGTGTACTCCAAAGAGCTATTAGCTAAAATGAATACAATGCTACTTAAAGCAAAATGCAAATAGCCTGCTTAAAGAAAAACAATGAAATATGAAGTAAAAAAGTGCATCACATAGACTGCATGTCATGAAAAATAGTAAAATGCAATGCCAGCATATATATCTATGGCTTAAAAAAAGAAGCAAGAAATCTGTGAATTTTTCATATATTAAAAAAAAATCAAATTAACTGTGTTATTTCACAACCCAGTTTCTGTTTCCTGTATAAGTAAGAAAATAGATAGGTATCTTGCATCATTGGAATTCGTCTCAGAATTTATTATTTTTTCATGAAATAAAGGCTAATTTCACAATGGATTAAAACTCATAAAGTGAGATACTGACAGATGCAGGCACCTACATGTGGAGTTCTGAGGACTTCTGCTTGGAGGCACTGTAATTCTGTATGTGTCCAGTTTGTTTCTTCAAACTGGCCCAACTTCGCATCTTGCACATCCCACACGTACTCTGAGGAGTGTGAGCAGCTGATTTGTGCCAAAGACAGGTCAAGATCCGCAAGCTAAACATTCTTTAACATACTTGGCACTGGTAACACTGCTGTTCCTGCAAAGTGCAGCCACTGTTTTCTTTTATGGGGGAGGAGATGATGTTAGCTCTTGTATTCCACAGACTGTTGAATACCTCATCCCCACAGGAGAGGGAAATACCCTTAACTAGCAGAATGATATACCTAGGCTGTTTTGTGTAGCATATCTAACATATCTTTCACTTCTCAGTTTGAATCTCTACGGCTGAACTGAGACAAATGTATGGGTCATGAAATTTCTGAGCTATAGAGAAACAATGAGAATGTCTGAGTAGCCCTATATTTAAGGTATTAGCCTAAGAAGACAGAATCCCTGTTTTCCTGTCTGCACTCCAAAATATCTTCTGTTTTTGCTTTTCTTAGACACTTTAGCACTTTTTTTAGCAGTTACTGGGTAAAATACAGATGTGGTGCTTAGAATCAAATGTTCCCTCCACCTTAACATCTAAACTGTAAAATCATACTGTATCTCAGCCTGAGTTACCTACAGCGCTCCATAATTCATTCTTCTGATCCATACTCCCTGCTAGATAGTTCCAGAGTCCTTTGTCATGGTGAGTCTGAGACAGGCAGTTTCCTTTGTTCGCTGTATGGAATTTTATGATATTTGTTGGTGTTTGGCTACATTGGGGGATCTGATCACTAAAAATTCAGCACTGAGATAATCTGTCTATCTGGAAAGGGCCTTCCCCTTCTTCTTGCTGGTTTCTGTAAATTATTTACACTGTACACTGGGAGCCTATAATGCAGGACCACGGTAATTAATAATAATGTTTAGTAAATAATTAATAATAATAATCACTATTGACACACCCATAAGTAGCAAATAATTCACAATTTAAAAGGCAAATTATTATAGAATAAAGTTATGAGGGAAGAGGAAACAAGGTTTATTCAAGAAATTCTGCCTTTCAAGCAGATAACTTCTTCAACAGAAATTGTTTTTTGATCATGTCAGTTATAAAATCAACTTCTTATTTTACCTCAAGTTCATTCTTTCAAAAGTTCTATAGTATATTTGTTTTGCTTGAGACACATTTTCTCTCTCAATATTTATTATGAGAAAGGCTGTGATATTTATTCTTCACAGGCACATGTTAAGGTTGAAAATTTATTGGAGACAGAGATGCTAACATCTCAGTGCCAAAGCTAGATGTTAACCCGATTTCCCAGGGATTTTGTCAGTAATTAGTATTCTTCCGTGTCAATAAATCATTTATATTTTTATTCTCAAACATAATTTAGCCCAGAGAGAAACTGTAATAAATACTTATTATGCACATGATATATTACTAATGAAGAAGATGATAAATTGCTAATGGAAAAAAAAAAGTATTGCAAAAGCCCTGCTGAAATATAGGTTATAAATTACTACTGGAATACTTAGAATATAATTTTCAGGTGATCAAACATTCTTATTAGATTTTGTATGCCCTTCATACACACAGTGCTCATCCAGTAAAATTCTACAGGTTTCTTCTTGCTCCACTGAATTCAGCAGGGCTGTGGACACTGATATCTGTAGGAGCCATGTCAAGCTGGGAATTTGTCAAGGAAGAAAAACATTTAACGTGATTTTATACACCAGCAGGTTGTCCCATTGTCCCACACAATGTCAGGTCTGAAATAAAAGAAAATTGTCCAAGGAATATTTAGCAAAATCAGTCCTAGAAGAAAATGGGAAGAATGAAAATTCTGACTGGAGGTCAGCATGCTTGTCAGGAAGCTGATCCATGGAGGAAGCCGAGAACCAAGTGTGACAGTGTTGCCAGCAGGACATGGACCTCACCAACATGGGATCTGCTCCCACGGCTCCTGAGCAGGAAGGACAGAACAGGGCCTGAGCAGGGTCACAGCCGCAGGATGGGCTGGCAGGGACATGGGGACAGGGATGAGCTGGAGCCAGGCTGGGGTGGTGGTCAGGATCAGGAATGAAGAAGTTGGAGGCTCAGGGATACCTGCCACCCAGCTGCGGCAAGACCAAGGGCAAGAACTGCAGCTCCAAAGCAGGTCAGGGTGGAGATGGGGAGGGCCTCGCCTCTCTTAGCCACCTGCACACAGCTCTGCTGCAGGGCTGCATGGCTGCATGGCTGCATGGCTGCACCAGGCTGGACCTCAGCCCACAGCCAGACTTACAAATGGATGAGTGGATGAGGGAAGATTATGCTGTTCCTTCTTGGAGTTTTAATCACACAGTCATCAACTACATGATAACACCTCCAGAGGAAAAGACCAGATACCAAAGCAACTACAAGAGGTCAGACAAGTAGAATCATCTCTCATATATATAAAATACAAGTTCAAATTTCTTATAATGTCAAAAAGGAGAAATATTCCCAGTGAACATCTGTCAAAAAAAGTATTTGACATTCAGTTCAATAATCTTGGATATAAATAACACAAAATGTAGAAAGACTCATACTTTAAAGCAAAATCCTTAATCCAGCAAATTTAAAATCAAGGATTTTAACATTGACAGATGTTAGGCAAGGTCAAAACTTGGAGTTCCCAGAAAGCTGAAGCAGATTTCCTTAATATTAAATCAATATTCAATGCAAATCTTTACTCTTTTGAGAGTATGTATATTCTACCAGACATTGGAAAGTAGATGTCAAAATTTCTTAATTAAAAGAGGATATTTTAGTGTCATTACATACTGATTTTAGACACTGGAATGTCTACAACAGGATGTCAATTATTTCCTTCCAGATAACTTACTTCAACGTTTTGATGAGGTTTAATTTTAAGGTCCTTTACATTCAAGCTCTAAATACTTCGATATTTTAGTGTTATCCCTCAAAATGTTTTTTTAGACAAAAACACATATTTTGATCCTGCTCTCCTAGTCACTTGAACTATTGAATCCACTCACAAGATGTTTTCTACTTGGAGAAAAATAAAAATACTTACATTAGTAAGTACGTTACATTACATCTTTTTCTGTTCAGTATTACTTTAACCAGATTCTTTTGTCTTAAAAAAACTCATTTGTCTATTATTTTATATTGTTTTTAAACAAAACCAAGTAATTATATACTTCCAATCCAATCTCACAAACCACCTTGTAGTTTTCCTTCTTTTAATATCCTAGACATATGGTTTAAAATTAAAATGCTCATATTTCACTCTCTCTATTATCTTTTGGATACAGCATTCACAGATTATTAACTAGGGATTCATTAAGCCATATGGTGAAAAGTAGTTTCACATCAGGTACAATTCAGTCAAATAATTAAACAGTTGCTCTGTTTTAAAAGCACTTTTCAGTCCCAATGAGACAGGTGAAGATAATGCTTACTTAAACATTATTCTACTTAAGTACACTTAAAATAGATTCATATCCTGATTTGTAGTAGCAACTTAAATCCAAATGGATGTGTGCCCAATGTCATTATCTTTAAATCAAACACAACATTGTGCTAAATAATGAAGCAGGACTCAGATCTCTCATTAAGGAAGAGCTCCTTCTCTTGTTCAAAATAATAATAGGGGTTTATCAGCTGCAATTTACACTTTAATAGTTTCTGACAAAACTCTTGTGTTCACATAAAAGCTTAGCAAAAGCATCTTAAAATTTGCAATCCAAATTGAGTTTGCCTCTTCAAGTTTTTTTTATTGATGCAAAAAAGTCTAGCTGTGTTAAGTATAGTATTTTGTCTTACTCCTACCTGAGTCCTAAGATGATAAACAATTTACACTATAACCAACATGTATTGCTGAAAATTCCCATGTTCTTAGCTCTGAAGTGCTTTAAAATTAAATGATAACAAAAAAGTACACCTTCCTTTCCATTACCTGCTTTTATATTACAACAAAAAGATTTGATGTTTTTATTCTTATTTTCAGATCTTTGCTGATTTACACAAAGAAAATCCCAGATAATTTCACAATTTAAAATACTGTTTACAATTTTAAGAGGAATTTAACTTTTTTGGAAATTCTCCAATGTGGAGGTGTCAAAGAATTATTTACATTACCACTGTAAGTATAATCTTTTAAATTTTTAAGATTTATATACAAGAGATTTTAGATCCAGTATACCAATATATGCTTGTCTATACTTTTGAAAGGAAGATCAGTGCTTTAGCCCTATTGTAGCTTATTTTTTAACACAAGACCAAACTGAGTAGAACTAAACATTTTAAATGAAAACATACTCAATAAATCATGAGCTTTAAAAGTTTCAGAAAAGTATAATCCACACATTCAGAAGTTTTTTCTTCCTCTTTTTCTTCCTATTAGCATTCATTTAATAGTACTCTTAGTATTAGCAGTGGTTCTATTGAAATTAAAAAAAAAAAAAAGAAAAAGAAAAATAATTTAAAGCTACTTCATTGTTCTATATAACCAAAATAACACAAATGTAAACTATTTAATACTTCCACCACTTGACCTTGAATAAAGATTCCCAGATAATTTCAAATTTGCTTGTTCTCCAGACATGGATCCTCTCTACTCAGAATACCTGTCTGTGCTAATCCTTTAGTCATGGCAGCAGCAGGCCCCATGGGGCTGGGGGCATCTGTACATGACTGAGATTCTACTGCATGACTGAAAGACTGCAGACTGCTGCTGTGGGGAAATTTTATACACAATTAACATTTTTCTACTTAATTTTACTTAAGCAGATGGAAATATATACATTTTGATAGGGATATTTGTAATTATAAAAATCATTTCATTTTCGAAGGCAGTACACACACGAAGACACAATTTTTTTGCAAGTATTTTTCACTGTCAGCTTTCTAGAGCTCTATTGGCCAAGATAAAGAAGATAAAAATGACATTTACAAGCAACTAAAGTAATTTCCATCTTTACAAATTAAATCTTCTTGTTGATAGCCACTTGCTAAAAAGCAGCACACAGGCCAAGCTTTGAAACTAAGCAAGTGAGGTGAGCATTTAGGACAGAAGAAGTTGAACCAGAAATTTCTACTGACTAAACAATGCCTTTTCTACATAGTCTCTGTAAAGACTGATGTTTAGGAGTCTTCTCACTCATAAATACATTCATTTCCCTCTAAAATAAATGAGGAATATGATGCTATCTGGATGGCAAGTGTGTTAGTGGTCCAGACAAGGAGCCAGGAAATGTTAGCAGGTAGTTTACATTTAGCTTTCTAGAGACAACCAAGCAAAAAAACATTTAACAAAGGAGTAGGTGGAAAAACTTTATGTTATGGGGTTGATGGACATCACTCAAAACAATAGCTATCTCCATCCCTCTGGGAATCAGCAGAACAAAACTAAACCATCCTTTCAGAGTACAACCAGAATCAAGTACCGGGGAAATTTATATCAAGATGTAGTTTCCTATCTGATTCTTTGCTTACTGGAACTGAATATATCCTTCGCCTCCAGAAATGCCCTTCCCAGACAGATAGAGAAAATTACTGTCTCCTCTGTAATGGGGAACAGAAAGACACCTCCCTTCTGTTACAGATGGGAAAAAGGATAATATCATGGGAGAAACATAAGGAAAGCAAATCCTTTAGGATACTGATAATACAGTTAGCTATGTCCTAGATTTTGGGTCTAGCTTGGAACTGTACTCACATTTGACGTGAAAGATGAAGACTCAAGCATAGCTTAAATACAAATGATGAGAGCTATTTGTAAACTTTACAGATATGTGTGTGTTATCTTCATTCTGAGCACATCAAGGATTAGACCATTTAAAGGAATTTGGCCTGGAAATATCTAGCTTCTGGACCTTAACTTGGCTTAAGAGTAATGAGAAGTACACTGGGTTCAATGCAAATCTCACCGGCTAAAAAGTTGATACATATTGGAAGCTAAATCTCGGCACCTCAAAATTTAAAAAGAAACAGCAAGGCTTCTACATATCAGCAGAATTAAGATATCAGCAGAATTAAGCAGTATCCATCACAAAAACCTCAGAATTGTAGTTTTGCGCATTTAGTGTTGAAATTTTGCCTTGTATGAAATAATCCTTCTAATTTCTGTCTAAGCCATGGTCTTCAAATAAACTTCATACCAAATTTTACAAGAGCATATGAAGTTTCACTGCAAAGTTTTTATAAACCAGGTCTCAATGAATCCTGTTTATCATTCCTTTTGCATTGATACTATTCTTGGCAAATGGTTTCAGTCAGTGATGCAGAGAAGTGCACTTTAGTATTCAGCTAATGTACAGTTGGGACCCCTAATGACTCATGCTATTATAAAATTGACTGAGATCATCGAAAGGAAAGAAATAAGATCATTACAAAAACCTCAGTATCCTCTGAGTCTTGTAATGTTTGTGCTCTGAAGACAGAACTCCCTATTAGGTCCTCTGAAATGTCTAAGGAAGGCTGTTGTAGCAATTTTGATGATATTTGCAATTGAGGAGTCTCTAGCTATTCTAATTGTTCCACCTGTTTGGAAAAGAGAGGAAGGGCAAAAAAAGGTCAGAATGAAATTAACAGATAAGCAAAAATTAGATATGAAGATGTTGCATTTAGCTCAGTCAGAACTACAGAGTATTTCTAGGTCAGGGTTAATAGCAAGTGTCTCAAGTCTCTACCCAGAAACTGCTGAAAATGATGGATTAGGTTTACTGGTATATTTTAATAGATTGGAACAGCAAGGGGTCCTGGTAATATTTATATCAAAGACCAGAATTTTCTTATTTCTACTTAAACTAAAGCCAACTTGACATATTGTCATAGTTTTAAAGAAATTTGACGTTTGATATTTAGAAAGAGGAATCAGAGAAACAAGACTCACAGAACAGATTTTCTAAAAGGAAATGGTGTATATTGGTGATATTTATTTACACCATGAGGATTTTCCCTACTTTACAAATAACTCCTAGTTTTCTAAATATTTAATTTTATTATTTTTTCCAACCAAATCATATGCAGCAGTGAATGCTCTTTATCCAAACCCTGCAGCAATGACAGAAAGCCTGCACTAAACATGGAGAAAATGCCCATGCAATTCCAATGTATGATGGCTAGTGAACATACAAAAAGGTATAGGCTGCTCAAATAAATAAAGCCGTCTACTGAACACCATCAACAGCAACTTTTCTCAGGAGAGAAAAAGAAAAAGTTATGATTAGTTGAAAAGTTAGACAGGTGTGGCCAGTTAGAATATTACAAAACATAATTTAAAATCCAAATTAACGTGGTAGCAGACAATTATTTCTATAAACAAGTAACAGAATAGTAATGAGGGATCAGCTGTATTTGATCCTTGGGTTGGGAATAGTTCCTGCTTTCAGCCCTGCATAGGTATCTTGTACTAAACTTTTATTCCAATGTTACTGAGAGACAGGAAGTTACTCAATACAAATTAGCATAAAAGCGCATTACATAACATACCTTGCAGTTCAAAGACAAAGTGGAAGGAAGAACGTATAAAGGCGTGGAAGAAATTCCTCCCATCTAAGGCATTGAAGGAAAGAAAGAGCAGGGATACCTGTAAAGTATTTGAATAGGATTTCCTTCTACAAATAAAGACCTTTCTTTACAAAAACACTTCTGCAAAAGCAGCATGAAGAAATCAACTTTGGAAAAGTCAGATATAATGGAAGTATACAATAGATGACATAAAATTGTTGCATAAAAATAAATCCTTGTCATCTTTTGCATTTTGAATATCTTCATGTTTTTCTGGTCAGCATATTTAATTGTTTTATTTTTATACAATTCATTGTATGTATCTCAAAATATTTTATTTTATTTTAACACTAAATAAAATTACTACACTGATTCATTAATTTAATCTTCTTGTCTGATACAATATATAAAATTTAATTTACCTCTATAACTAATGCTTGGTAGGAAATTCGTTCATTGAGTTATACCTTTCAACATTTTTCTTGCAGGTAATGGAATATATCAAAATAAATTACATTTCACTCAAGCATTTTATGATATGCTGTCAGCAAATGTCCAAGGAAACACAAACCTAAAGCATTAAAAGTGAAACCATTAACTTGCAGATAAATCATAGGAACTTCTCATTTAAAAAGTGATTTGTGAAGGTCTAATGACCTGTTTGGGATAAGAACTGAAAATTAACATATATTAGAGTCTTTCTCATCTCTAAAATACATAAAACCTTATTTCAGTTGGACACAAAAATAAACTTCACTAGTCCCATTTATATTTTTAAATCACAGAAAGAGTAACTATAACAATGCATGAGCAAACACCTTCTTTCACCTTCATCCCCTAGGGAAAAATGTGAATATATTTCCCTCACTTAAATAAAATCCATGCCTGAACTGAGATTAAAATTAGAAATTTATTCCTGAACACATAAATATGACAGTACCGTATTTAATTTCTGATGACTATAACTGTCATGCTTGAGCTGGCTTTTCATTCTCTAAAATAGACTTCTTTATGTATCACACCACATTACTGAATACTGTTAATCTTCAATATATTTAATATACGAGGCAAAAAAAAAAAAAATCTTGTGGGTTTTACTGCAAGAAAGTATATTTGAGACAGTCATTTTGGTCTGACTTTGCCAGTTATGGAAAAAAAAAAAACAAACAGAAAACCAACCACAAACAAACCAAGCCATCAGGAAACAAACCAGAAATTTTGTGGAAATTTCAACCATATCTCCCGACAAAGGAGCCACCTTATAAAAAATAGGTTAGAGCCTTCCATTCATAAACACTTAAGAAGGAGACAATTTGAATTCTCTTGTTTTGTGGGCCTTTTGTTGTCATCGCTTTGGGGGCTCTTTTTCTTTAGTTGTACATATTACCCATCCCCTCTACTCCCCCAATGAGTACGAGACTGTACAATGAACTTTGTTAGGGGACTACAAGCTACCTTTTGTTAGTGTCATGCTGTAGGAGACAACAACAGCCTCAATATCATTTATTTAGTATTAAAATAATTTTGAAATTAAAGGATTTCTGTCTTCCCCTATGCCTCTGGTTAGAATGAACTTACTGCATTTTTCAAAAACAATGCATACTCAGCATACATGGCAGGAAGAGTGTGAGTGGAGGTTGCACATGCTCTCAACAACTCTGGTGACCAAATCTTTGGAGCTTCTGAAATACCCAATAAGGCTTTATCTCAGAAATTAGGAACATTAGAGAAGTCATGTCACTACTGGGAAAAGGAATCTGAAACATTATTTCAGAATTATGTAGCTACCATGTACTTTTAACACTTTTCCCCCCCCAAAAATGACATTTTTTTCTTAAGTAAATACTGTCAGTATCTTTTCTATCTCTTCCTCTGCCACTCAAAGGTTTGTTCATTTGGGGATTTCTGTGGATTGAGAGTTTTACCAAGCAAAGGGAAAACTCATGCAACAAGTTGAAAGGTTTATTGAGAGCAAAGAGGATGGCTTCGTTTTTCCTCTAATATCAAACTATTTCTGGTAAAGTAAGAAACCTATAAATTTCCCCTATAGATTTCCCCTAAAGGTCTTATTCTGAAGCCTTGTTCTCAGACCTTGAGGAAAAGAATAGGAAATTTAACAGAAATGGAGTGGAGGGAAGATTTCGCAAACCACTTCACTTGCAGAGATTTAGTCCTCACTTTTTAAGAAGTATTACCAAAAAAAAAAAAAAAAACAAAAAAACTAAAACAACAGAATGACAGGTGGTTTTTAAATTTCTATTTTTATTGTCAGTCAGGCACAGAAATTCGCAGCACATATCTAAGATAAACTATTGAAACTGTGTAAAAAAAACAAGTCATTGAGTTATGATCGCTCTACTACAATATCCAGGCAAACCTTTCTTCTACCACACTCAGAATTACTACACAGCTGGTAGTGTTGGCATGTTCATAGCTACCATCTGACACCGCTCTTTTTCAAAATCCTTAGAAGGTTATTCCATCTCATCACATAGGGGCGTGAACTACAGTGATACTACTAAAATACTATTGCTACATGGCTGAAGATGCTGCAGAACAAGCAAACTTACCTTACCACAAAACCCCACTACACATGCCACTAAAATTAATGGACTACTAGAGGAAAATAATGGAGGAATGGGAAGTGTTGTCAGTAAATCCAAAATTCTTATGAGCAAATCCAAAATTCTGGGATAGTTTCATTATGACAATGTATAATTTCAACTTCTAAAACATCTGGAGAAAGCTAGCACTGGAACAGTGCCATCATCTGAAGAAGACAAACTACATTCCATTCACCTTCTTTACCTTTCAGCTGGGAGGGCTGGGTGCTGGAAAGAAAGGATAATATCATACTTCCTTTTCTAAGGTCAGGTCTAGTGACAGACTTTTCCTAGCTATACTCAATCAAGAAGGCACAGCAGTGGAATTAGAGCTTTTCCTAGTAACCTAAATTCATACAAGGTATGTGAGAAAATTTTTGAAATATGCAATGTGAAAAACAGTCGGTTGTGATAGCCAATATATTGTATTAATTATTCATCGAGTTTTGCAGACTTTCTAACCTGACCTGTGGATTCCTGATACTAGGTCTGTAATACATCAAGAGCAGTAAAGCTACAATTATTATGAAAAAAAGAAAAAGGGATAAAAAAAAAGATGCAGTTGAACTCTTCAGCTGATTTGTAATGATTTAGTTGCTGTGCAACCTCCACAGTTTTCAGTGTTACACAACAAGGGAAACAGAGTGCACGCAGAACTGACCTAAGCCACAACAACGCTGGGGTTCAGGGGCCCAATATCTGTTAGGTGAGATATAAGGCAAGCCTGCTATAACCTCTACAGCATCCCAAGGACAGCACATTTCATGCAGGGAGAGGGATTTTCTATGAGTGCTGTAGCCCAGGGAGATCTGAGAAATGTGCATTGCAAAAAATCAAGAGAAGAGGGAGTGAAAGCACATAATTTATAAAACAGCTTGACTGAGCAAGTAAGTTTGATTTACCTGCACCGTGCCACTATTGTCACGATGGCTCCACAGGGAGCACATTCATTTGTCATTTCCACCATACCATATCTCAAGACATACAAGTGTTACATCGAATGCATCCCTCAGCAGCTGGCTCGCAGCCTGCTTTCTGGCACATCTCAAATCCATAGATAAATGCTCCGGAGCAGCACGCCGCTCTTCATCATCCTATTTCTAACCTCTTGTAAAGCATCTGCACACAGGCTTTATTTCACTGGCTTTAGGTTTTCCCAGGTTACTCTCTGTTACAGATATTTGCGTTTGAAATAGGTGAGAGTGCTCCTTGTGGGACTCCAGGGCCGGCGGGACCCTGCCAGAGCCAGGGTGCTGCCAGAGGGGCACGAGCCGGAGCGGGTCAGGGTGGCATAGGGAGAGGGAGAGGTGGAGCGGGGTAGGGTATTGTAGCCAGAGCGGGACAAGGTGTAGGAAGAACGGTTCAAGGAGCTGTACGGAGGGCGTGTAAGTGTGCCGTAGGTGGCACGGGTCGAGGAGTAGCCCAAGCGCCCCTCAGGGCTCCACAGTGATCGCGAGGTGGGAGCCCACGTGGAGGTAAAGCGAGTGGTGGTGTCATAGGAAGGGCCCCACTGAGAACCACACAATGAGCGAGACCCAGAGGTGCCCACAAGCTGGGAGATGGAGCGAGAGATGGGGGCACAGAGGGAGCGGGCTGTGGCACCTGCCAGGGGGCCTGGGGATGGGGAGTCCGGGAGGCAGGCAGCAGCTGATGAGTCCAAGGGCTGAGTGGCAGGCGAGCTGGCAGGGCGGGCCCCCACGGCCACCAGCGAGGCAGAGGTGGGTGAGCACAGGGAGTGGGCTGCAGGAGGCCCTACTGGGCGGGAGGCTGGAGAGCACAGTGAGTGGGATGCCGGAGGTCCCACGGGACGGGGGGCTGGGGAGCACAGTGAGTGGGATGCAGAGGCACTGCCCATCTGCAGCACTGTTGGGGTGCTGCTACGGTCAGCACGGGGCACTGGGGAAGCCCCTGGGGAGCACATGCCGCGGGCCACGGCTGCACTCAGGGGTTGGGAGGACACAGTGGCCACTGGGCCACATGGAGGCTGGGTGGTGGGAGAGGGCGTGGAGCCGCAAACGACGTGTGAGATGGAGGCACCAGGCACTGAAAGGGGAGTTGGAGGTTGCATGGGATTACCGATGGTGTGGACTACTGGAGAGCACATGGAGTAGGATGGTGGAGCAGACATAGGCACAGCCTGGGTTGCCCCACTGGGGCTGGGGCCTGCCATGAAGTGGGTCAGCAACGCACTCACCGCATTATTCGCGGGGACTGAGACAGAATAGGACATCGGCGCCCCTCCACCTCCAGAAGGGTGTGTGGGAGCAGGACCTGTCTCAAACACCACATGAGGCATAGGGGTGCAAACAGGGTTGGATGCTGGGGCTGGCATGGAGTTGTACATGGGTGGAGGCATTGGAGCACATGTAGCAGGAGGTACAGTCTCGCATATGACACGGAAGCCAGGATCGCATCCCATCTCAAAACCAGGATTGATGCTTGGATTGAAGCCTTGGTTGCAGATGGAGTTGCATAAGGGATGGCCTGCAGGGAGGTACACGAAATCATACACAGGCTGCCCCCCTGCACTGCAGTTTGGGTTGCACACTGGGATACATATATATTCACACATGGAGTTGAACGCAGGGTCTGCCACAGGGACAGGCCCAGAGCCGTTCGTGGGGACAGAGCCGTTCTCACACACTGGGAGTGACCCATTCTGGCTGATGGGCAGGACACCATTCTGGCCTGTGGAGCAACACACTTCGGCTTTGGCACATCCCTTGCAGTAGGCAAACTTGTGACACCCAAGGTTGGCCAGGAGTCGGTGGCTGCCAAGCCTGTAAGGCGTGAACTCCACAACAGTCCGTGCCTGTTGGTTGGATGCCAGGGTTCCCAAACTGGAGCAAGACAATGAAAAGAATTAGGACTAACCCTTAGCACTCAGAGATCTAAGCGCTACGAGTGCACAAAATTGTTTGATTTGTTATGACATATTTTAGAAACAAACTGTTATGACAACTTTGTTATTCTTGACTTCTTCCAAAAAAACCCATATTCTCTGTTGTGAAAAGCATGGTAAAAACTTTTGTCCCAAGAGAAGACTCCCATAGTCAATTCTGTAATTGGAATTGGAAAATCGTTTGTGGTACTGACTTGAATTCTTAAAAAATGTAGCACCCTTCTGCCTCAAAGGTGTATTTATTGCTTACCATTTCCAGGAGTTCGACAGGGCAGCTTGGTGGAATCCAGTTCATTACTATTCAGTGAGAACAATTCTTAACTTCTTGCCCTCAAAACTAGTCATACTTTTGTCAGTTCTCCTTGTCATGAAGAGAAGCAATGCATATTAATGAACAGCTACTTTTCCTAGAATGTTACAGCATCCTGGAAGTTTCCAGTTTCCTGTGATTAACGTGTTATGAGCTTAGAATGTATATTGCTATTTCTCACTGTCGTTCTCTAATTATTCCTGCATGTGGTTAGTGCCAGTTCATGAATATTTAGAGGCAATTTATTATAAACTCAGTAGGATTGTAAGAGACGGGGGACCCAGCTAGCACTTCTTGTAAAGACAAGTGTGCAGACAGGTATTTGATACACCCACTTAAATTAAATCTTGAGAAAAATGAAGCAACAGCATTCCTTGCCAGCTTTAAATGATCATCAGTTTCAAGAGAAGTGAGGCATTTAATGGAGACTCAAAGTAATAAGAGGCAAAACATCTTGTTCATGTGCTAAATGCCAAAAGTATCACAACTATTGTCTCTCTCAAAACCTGTTCTGAACTTGCACACTTTAGTTCAACCCCGAATACTCTCCCCATTTCAAGAATTGGTGAACTTACTCAATGGTCATCGGCTCTTTGAATAAACCACAGCCTTCTAATGTCATTACACAATTCTTCATATCTTCCTGGAGAGGATTACAGAAGGAGATCTCTGCAGTACATGGTACTTTCAGTCTGGGTTGGCTCAGTAGCTAGTTAAAAAAGAAACAAACACATTTTATGTTTTTTTGTCCTCACAAAATTGACAATGAGGTAAATAAATGGAAGGAAAAAGAAAATTAAAAGAATTATTAATATACATTTCTTTCTGACTTGCTTTTATGATCTCTATACATTAGTAAGTCCACTGTTTCACTTAAAAAATCACACCAATCTCGCTAAATTAAAAAAAAAAAAGGCAATAAGAAAAAAGAAAAATGAAACGTATTTCAAGTTTATTGGCATTGTACTTAGGAAGTGGCTAATAAGAGTCCCCAGGTCTGTTCCTTAGATCCTAAATTCCATAATTAAAGTTCCTTACCTTTACAATAACAGGTGGTCTGTTGACCACAATATCCCTGCTCACCATCAGAACTTCTCCACACTCTGGGTCTGAGACAGCAACTACTTTCATGATGTTGTGATCATAGAGATAAGGTCCATATTGATTATATGATATACACAGCGGAATTTTTTTCACTGTAAAACAAATAATTTCTTTTTTTTTCTGATTTTTTAATTTATATTCCCACTTTACTTCCTCCTAAAGTTTAACTCACACTTACAATGACTTAACAAAATATTAAGTTATCATGGCATCTTTGAAAATAGACAGAATTTTTCCTGACTTCGGGTGATTGCTATCTTCAGCAAGTTTCACAGTTTTCAATTCATCTATCAGTGAATTTGCAAGATTAGTTGATGATGATGATGATAACTATTAAGCAAAATTTGGAATCTTTCCTAAAACAATAATACAAATAGAGGCAAATTAAAGCCTCATAAAACAGAATTTTAGTATCAGTATGAAATTTTGTCTTATAATTATGTGGTTTCATTAAAGGGATCTTATTTCTTCCAGAAAAAGACATTAGCCATGGAAACAGGTCTTTATGTTCTGCTACACATTTGCACTTCCCAGCCAATGGTATGTCTAAGTGCTCTAAGCAAGTGTTTTACACTGGCTGATACCTTCTGGCCAAAGAAAATATTGTTCTGATAGACAATTGCAGCTTTATCTTTGTATTGAGTATAGAGTCCAGAATTGAAATTTTAATGAAATGATTTTTTAAACTATCATAAGAATCTCTATTCCTTGAGAAATCAAGGAAAGCCTACAATTTACCTGTCACCATACATGTTGTATTGACATTGTGTTGATTTTTGAATGACCATCCTAAAGGGAATTCAGCTGTCAATATTTAACACTGTACACATTTTATTTCCACCACTGTTAGGAAGTCTCCAGAAATCCTAAAAAACAACTGTCTTCTGAAAAGAACAGGGTATTAGACAATTTCACTCTCTTACCTTCCCTTGGACCCAATGTGACATTCACACTGTCTTTCCAAAATTGATCCATTGGGCAACCACTGTAGGTTATAATTTGTGCGCACAAATTAAACTTCAGGGTTTTGTTCTCATTACGCAAATTTTCAAGTAGCCAGTTCAGTTGGACATCTTCACCATACATTGGGCAGTTAGCCATCTTTAACCTCATGTTAATTCCGGAGTCGCTCAGAAATGGGTTTTTCAGAGATGATAACTCTCTGTCGATATGGCAGTTGGAAGCATTGCAATACCCTGGGTGAATTCTTCTGTAAGCCCGGTAATAGGCTTCTTTGTTTTTCACAGAACCTGTTGAAGAAGATATATGATAATGAATCTGCTGGAGGCGCAAGAACCCTATTATTATTCTACCCAAATAATAAAGATAATTAAATTTATTGCTTCTTCTTCCTGGAACCCAAAGTAGCAGGTCGTTGTAGAACAAATGCACCAGATAATGAAATACGAGATACAGCAGACTGAATGCACAAAAGAAAATAAATACCTGAGGGGAAAAAAAAAAATTAAAAAACTTATTTTACTTTTAAGTACTTAAATATAAAAATGGTCATGTAAGTCTCAAAATGTATAGTTAGTACAAAACTCAAAATATAACTATTTAAAAGGATAAAGGTGAATATGAGATGCTACCATTCTCTCAAAAGACAAAATATGCCATTAAAACAAAGAAACTATCATTTTCCAACCAACCTACCTAAAATAAACCAGAAAAACCCACAGAGCTTGCAAATGTACAATCAGCTGTGATCTACTGTTTATTCCTCTATAAAATTTTGCTGGTTGAACTCCTCCCCGAAAATCAGTAATCCATGGCCCAAAGTAAGAACAGCAGAATATGCTAATAATACAGGAATTTAATAAGTAGGCATATTTTCTGACAGACCTAGTACAAGAAGCAACAAGTAAGATGTTAACCCTAGGTTTAGAAGAATTTGTGAAGGTTTTTTTAGATTATCTCTAATATGATATAATATTATGTTATATAACAATATTTTTAACTACTTTAAAGGTGAGACCAAAACATATACATACAAACAGTGTAATTGAAAGGGCTGGAACGCATGTCCTGTGAGGAGCAGCTAAGAACTTTGGCTTTGTCTAGTTTGGAGAAAAGGAGGCTGAGCAGTGACCTCATTGTTCTTCCTTGCTCCCTGAGAAGAAGAAGGGGAGGTGCTGAGCTCTTTTTCCTAGTGTCCAGTGACAGGAAGCATGGGAATGGTTCAAAGCTGTGCCAAGGAAGGTTTAGACTAGACATTAGGAGCTCTTTCTTTAATGTGAGGCTGGTCAAACACTAGAACAGGCTTCCTAGAGAGCTGGTTGATGGGCCATGTCAGTGCCTTAAAAAGAGGTATTTAATAATATGTTTCCACTTTCACTCAGTGCTGACCTGTGAGGCAGTTGGACAAGATGGTCATTGTAGGTCCTTCCAGTGGAAATATTGTATCGCATCGTATCGTATCCTATCCTGTCCTGTCCTGTCCTGTCCCATCCCATCCTATTAGTATGTGCTTTGTTTGAATCATCCAAATATGTTTAGAAGTTTTAAAATCAAGATCTTTGAAGAGAAAAGCACTTGCCTCTTTCTCAAAAATAAAAAGACAATTTCAGATTGTTTTGCACATTCAAACACAGGAGAGATTACTTTGAAATTTTTATATTAGCCTGTATAATTTCCTCTAACCCATTTAATGCTTTCATCATACCTAGTTCATACTTGTAAGCTCCAGTGATATCTTCAAACTGCTCACTGCCAACACTCTTGGTGATTAGACGCTGTCCACATGGCCATGTGTCACAGAAAAATTTTGTTCTTTTGGCATTGTTTTGGGAAAGCCAGCCAACATAGTTTGAATTTACTCGAGAAAACATGTGGTGACCATCATAATCCAAGTCCAGTTCCCCTTCCCTGATGCTTCGAACCCATGTAGGACCACTGCAAGCTGAACCTAAATAGGAGAACAAAAATGTTATATCATAACCTGAGTAGTACGGAAACTCAGCAACGCAATCTGAGGAAAATGATTCCAACTGTAGTAAAGTTACCTCTGCCTGTTTCCAGAGGTGTTGGATCCAGACACTGCCAATCACCACAGCACTGATTTATGTCTCTGCGAGCCATCCAAGATTCATTCCAGCAGTGGTATCGCCTGTAAAATGAAGGAATATACAATTAAAGATACCACTTGGATTATCCAATTTAACATCTATGACAGAGGAAAACCATGTCAGCGATAATTTTTTAATCAACTGAAGATTTTGTATGTCTTAACACTGTTAATGATGTTTGTGACAGGAGCAGTTTTGTTTGCTTTCTATCACTCCAACTGGAAATTTGTTCCAGAACCCCACAGATCTGATTACAAAACACGTTTCTTTTAGATGATAGCATGCCAACACAGTTCTTTTGTTTAACGGGAATTGAAAGGTTTATAAGAATGAAGCAATCCATTACAAGGGACATCAGGAGCACAACATAGGTATCAACCAAGTGATTATGATGAAGATAAAAGTCCAAATTAGTGACAAATTTTCCCTAGCATTTCATGGTCTACTTTACACTTTTACAGCTACTAAGTTTGATGGCCTTAATTTTTTCAGCTGAGGAAGATAAGCAGACAGCATGGATTCTCACAAGAGGTTATGCTTTTTTTTGAAAATCTACATTGACTAGACTGCCTCTTTAGTAATTTCATAGTTTTGAAATGCATTATTAGGAAATTGAAGAGCATTACCCCGCTAAAGACAGAGATGCACCAAAGAGAGACACTGATCTGCTAAATTTACACCAGTTTTCCTATCATATAACTTTTTAAAAGGGAAAAAGAGCTTTATATTTTTC